>JANBSU010000026.1:0-130901 GCA_027578835.1 Coemansia sp. RSA 2050 | reverse complement strand
GGGGTGTGAGTGTAGCTGAAATCATGTTTCATGTTGTTAATACAGCCCTTTTTGAGTCACTTGGTTTGTTGCATGCACGGTGATTGTAAATAAATGCACTCCAAGCAACGAACAAATCGAGCAAATATGCAGCCACCACATGGCGATACAACAAAACTGCCCAACAGTAACATGGCTGTACACTTACATTCTCCCGACCACCAATTTCTCGGTACCTCCATGCCCTCATCTTGCTTTGGCGCCAATTGACCCCAACCCAGCTGTCCAGCACTCGATTATGTTGCGACTAGGCCACTGTCCTCTTCATTTTTGCTTCGTACCTGTGCATCTGAAGCGTGACCAAGGCTGTCAGCTTTTCACACCAAAACCACGCGCCAACAAGTCATGCCGCCTTAGCTGGTAGCTATCTAGCCAGATCCAGGCGTCGACGGTGCCGCTTCTTTTGGGGCAGTCTCCTGGTTGTAGCGTAGCAGACTCGAGCTATTGACGACTAGGACCGGGCATGGCGCATTTGCTGTCCAATATGGAGTCTTACGCCCAATGAGCCGCTCCTTGACAGATTTTGCCGAATGGTTTCCAACAATGACTAGGTCGCACTTGAGCTCCACCAGTTTGCGCACCATCTCGCCTCGTACATCAACACCGCGAATAGACACGCCCTTTATGCCAAAGCCCTCATGCTTGATAACGCCAGCGTGACGGCGCAGCAACTCGTGGCTCTTCTCTCGCTCAGCCACCTCCTTGGCTCTGTTTGTCGATGTTAGATCGCCGATCATGCTGTTAGCGGCCTGGCGTACGTGTAGCAGCACAATACGGTCGCGGCCCAAAACCAGCTCATTTTGCAACGCCCAGTCAATGATAGGCTTGGCCTGCGAATCATTCTTGATACTGATGGCTACCAGACGTGGCTTCAGCGTAGCGCCCGGCAATCGGCTCCCTCGGCGACGATGAGAAGAGTGTTGGGGATTGTCAGGGATATCGATAAGCGTGCCCTTGCGAAAGATAGCGGGGTGGCTGACGTCAGCCTGTGCTGCCGCCGGTACTGCAGCCTCCATACTAGCGCTTCTAGCTATGAATTCATCATATTCACTCGCGTCACTTGCTGAGCGATCAATAAGCAGCATTTTTCTTTTATCAATGTTAGAAAAAGTGATCTTCAAAAAAGTAAAAGCGATGAAGAAGGCCAGAATAGCCTAGTGCGACATGCTTGATGTGTGCACAGATTAGAGAGAACATGTGACCGGATCTGGTCCTATGTATTCTTGATCGATTAACAAATATGATTAACAGAGGTGACGCCCAATAGGCGAGGGCCACAACCCACACGCGCCTTCTCAACAAGCATTCAAGCTCTTTGAATTGAAGCTCCTCCTTGTCTCCTTTGCTTAATTGCACTACCGATTTCTCGTCCTCTTTAGCGTTACACTATATTTGCCAGTTCTCTTTTTTATTTGCGTCCTGGTTGCTGACTAGCGTTGGAAGGGATTCATCTTGTATACTCGGCAATTGGGCAACACTTGGCACTTGGAAATTCTATTCCCAGACCAAAATGGTATGCAAATTTGAATTGGTCTTCCGAGATTGCAGATGCTGCTGAGCCATGCGAAATGGTAGTCCTTACAGTCCTACCTGAAGCTAATATCTTAAGCCCTTGTGTGGTTTACCTGCACTGCCACTACGCAATTCTCTCCCTAATGTAGACAAACAACGAGACGCTCCAGTTTGACACTCAGCATGAGGACATGATCGTAAGTATACGCGCTAATCTGTCTCTGCCAGTTTATCCATCCAAAGTTGGAACATACACTAAAGGTGGGTCGCTATTCTATTATTTTTTGTAGCACGATGCGCAGCTGGACTACTATGGCAAGCGCTTAGCTACCTGCTCGTCTGACGGCACGATCCATCTGTTTGAGATTAGCGACAAGCAGCAAAAGTTTCTAGAGGCGCTAAAGGAGCACACGGGACCAGTGTGGCAAGTGGCATGGGCGCACCCTAAATTTGGCAGCGTGCTTGCGTCTTGCTCGTACGACGGAACGGTTATTATTTGGAAAGAAACTGCTGGGTCTACATTTACAGTTATTAAGAAGCACGCCAAACACCAGGCCTCAGTCAACGCAATTGCGTGGGCCCCGCATGAGCTCGGACCAGTGCTACTCTGTGGCTCGTCCGACGGCAAAATTTCGCTCCTTACCTTTACAGAGGAGGGTGTCTGGGATGCGCAAATGATCCGCAGCGCTCATACTACTGGCGTCAACTCTGTGAGCTGGGCGCCAGTCATTGCAGTTGGCGCCTTTACTCAGCCTGGGGCATCGCAGAAGGCGAGCTTTGTCAGGCAGTTTGCCTCGGGAGGCTGCGACAACTACGTCAAGATATGGTCGTACAGTGAGGAAAAGAAGACATACGAAGTCACTCAGACACTCGAAGGCCACAGCGACTGGGTACGCGACGTTGCCTATGCACCAAACATTGGCCTCCCGCGCACATATCTGGCTTCGTGCTCGCAGGACAAACACGTTTATATCTGGACACAGGATGCGCCCTTGGGCAAAAGCTCGACAGGCCAGAGTGGCCTTGTTGAGTGGACTCGTAACCAGCTGACGTCAACGCCGTTCCCCGACGTGGTCTGGCGCGTGAGTTGGTCCATGTCTGGCAACGTCCTGGCCGTCTCTTGCGGGGACAACAAGGTTACTCTGTGGAAGGAGAACCTGAAGGGCGAATGGGAGCGTATTAGCGAGGTCAACGAGAATGGCCAGAGAGCATAGGAGCTAGAGTCACCTTTTCTATAGTCACTGCTGTATGGCCTTGACGTTTACCAATATCCGCTTGCTGTGCTTTTTTGCTTGCAAGTCTCTTTTTTTAATATTTCTTTATGCCAAAATGAGTGGATAACCTTTGTTGCAAATAAGCCTAGTGCGGGAGGCTCCAATCAGCATTGCTTGCGTGTGAGACGTGTGCAGAGAACACGCGAGGACGCTTGCTTCTCCAAAAAGGGCTTGATTCTTGAGGAGCCGAATGTGCGGTAGGAGAGTGTTGTTCGGGTAAGACGCCAACAGGGGCATATCTTTGAGGACCAACCTGGACAGCAGAGAAGGCCAAAGTGCATTAGTGCTAAATCAGTCTCATGTTTGCAATTGTATGTGCTGCCTTCAGTAGTGGCAGATACTTACCCTGGGAAACACAGGCGTCCGGACTCGGTCGTCTGCTACACTGCCCATTTGCGTGTGCATCTGCTTCTGGCGCAAGTTTTCGTAGGCCAGCTATCTCAAGGAGTGCAGACACTTACAGTCACTGTTAGGCACATATAGTGTGGTATAGCGTGCTTGTTCGGCTTAGAAAAAGCGAGCTGATACCAGGCAGACTTACCTTTACACTTCGCAACTGTCTATTTTTGTCTTCCACCGTATCTTCAATTATTGATCGCTCCTGGCGTTCAGACTGAAGGGCATCTCGAGCAGAGGCCAGGCTTGCCTCTGATACTACAAGGGAGTTATGCCTTTTGGTACGACGATAATAGTTTCTTGTGTACGGATGCACCTCTTAATTTGCCAACTTGCCTTTTAGCCTTTCACGCATATCGGCCAGTGTTGCAGAGGCCCGCGATTCGACATGTCGGATCTTTTCTTTTTGCAACCGCGCCATTGCTTGGTGATAGCCCAGCTCTTGTGATGCCTGATAGGTCCAAAACGACATTGCACGGCTACAGATGTCCATTATGACTGCTGGAGGCAGCCCTGCCAATATTACTGACTTGTACTCTTCGGTGAGAGCCAAAGACACAGACATTACGTCCAAACTAAAGACTGGGAATATGGAGGGGGATATGGCAAGGCTTTTAGGCAGAGCTAGTTTAACAGCCGCCATTCTAGCTGTTGTAGGCATGATGCGACTATTGCGTGAAATTACTTACGGCGCTGTCATGACCGTTTGGCAGGCAGGGCAGATTGGTGACGAGTTGAACGTGGCTGTAGCACACTGGATGCAAAAAATATCTACACAGTACTGTAGTTAGCATATACAGTTGCGCTATCGAGAGTGGGATGGCGTGAGATAGACCAAGATCAACTTACGCGAGCACTTTGTAACGCAGGCCTCCTCAGCGTGCGCCAAAGAGACCCGACACTTGACATTGTTGCATCTCAGCGCGCACTCAGACATAGGAAATGGAGTGGCAGCTTAAAGTGACATGTATAGGGGCAAAGCAAGAGGCTAACTGTAATCTAAAAGAAAGAGCTTGGAGAGAAGAGCTATGGACAGGAGCTGGGTGCCTTATCTCCTTTTAAAAAAGCAATCAAATATACTCAAGGTTCTCCACCAGAACTCTCTGAATGTGCTGTCCGGGGACCATGATCATCCCGACATGCCGCTGCGTGTCTAAAGCGAAAGTTTACAAGCAATTGGCATACTGAAATTGCATTAGTGTATCATCAGACAGCGAATGCCATGTGTGGCGCTGTTTTGGATGCCCGCTGGGCAACATACCTTGTCTGGATTCAGTGGTGTCGGACAGGATAACGTTTTGGTAGGCGTCGATGCACCTGAACAGCCCAGTGAACTGTCTGCCGTCTTCGCAGTAAATGCGCATCCTGTGATTTAAATAGGAGCGTAGCCTTTCTTTGCTCTGATCCGGATTCGGGTTTCCTATTGGCGCATGCTCCGCACTGGTGCTTTCGGACATATTGCTAAAATATAATGTAGTCTATAAAGATGGCTAGCAAGTGAATGTGCGCGTGTCGCTGTCCTCGACGCGACTATGCAACATCTGGATCGTTCCAGCTGTGCGCACAGTATGGGAGTTTGGGTATAGAGCGCTATTACCTCCTTGCTGTCAGTAGTGCACACAGCAGCTAAGCCGAAGACAAACCAGAGCCAATGCCGCTGTCCTGACATAAAGCCGAGTTACTGGCAGTGTGGCGGTGCCTTGCTGAATCAGTGTTACGCCGTTGCGGCGGCTCTCTCAGCGGCATAGACATGACGTATTTCTCGAGAGTCTTGTAATTTCGCTTATTAACGCTGTACCCTCGACGCAGAATCCAGCCTACCAGAGGTATAGCAGCCATAACAGTATTCTTTACAATGTGGTTCATCATTTCGTTCTCCACCTCTTCGGATAAGTAGAATGTGCCGTTGATGCGGCGCAGATATCCGACAGCCAGTGTGGTCGACATTGCGCTGCCAACAAAGGGCACAATGGACAATATCGTCATGCCATCGGGCTTCCTCAAGCCAACTGACCATTTTCGATCCAAGTGCTTTGCGCGCTTTCGAAGTTCACGCAGCGCCTTTTTTCTGTCGGCCACCGTGACCTCACGCGGGTCTCGTGCGCAGTGGCTGTCCATTGTCTTGATGAAAAGTGCATAAAGTAGCGAGTACACAACCGCCAGTATTCGTTGTAAAAGTGGCATAGCTTGAGATGCTAAGCAAGAAGGAAAGAAGTGTTGGGAAAACAGCAAACACCATGTGTCCACACGCTGGCAAATCGCGTTGGCTGCGGCGCCGGGTCTAGCGCCAACGAAGCGTTGCACAAGCCAAACAACTAGGATGAATACCATAGCTGAGCATAGGCGATATTCCCTTGTCCGGAGCTTCTAACAGCCTAAACAATTAAGCGGAGGATTGGGTCTTCTAGAACGCGCATAAACCAGGCGCACTGCTTGCTTGTGCTGTGCACAATATCTGCAACAGACCCCGTTGGGTGTTGCTGACTGCTTGCGCGTGACTCTAGCACTGTGCATTGCAGCTTAGTTTGGCGCTTGCTAGAGTCATTTATCAGGGCCTTTGCTGTACACGAGCACATCGCCGAAATGTGCAGAGATCGTGCAGCTATTGCTACCACACGCGCATCTACGTGTGGGGGAGTCTGGTGTGCAAGAGACTTGCAGCATTAAAGCAAATCTCCACTAGCCCCAAATTTAAACAGTGCTAGCCCCTCCTCCGTATCTCCATTGTTTGCAAGTGGCCCAAGCGCGCTGCCGTGTCTGCGGCGCCAGATACAGTGCAGATAAGAGATGTTATCTGGCAGTCTTTCTGGCCCCCAAGCCTCCATTTCACTCATATGAGGCACATGATGCTCAGTATGCACATGTGCATGCTCTTGCAGATCGTCTTTTTTCCCACCAATCCCCGCCCAGTCGGCCCAGGCCTCGGTTGGCTATTAAATGGCCGTGCTCCAGCCGTTTGTACAAACTCCCTTTTTCTCCTTTTTCTCCATCACCAAAACAGGAAGTTTTTTCTTTCATCTTTCTTCCAAAGCGCGACAGCACTTTTTTTCTTTGCCCCACTCTACTCTTGTTTTTTCCCAGCCTCTGATACGCTTATGGACGGCTCCAGCCCAGCCACCGCCGTTGTCATCGAACTTGTTCTGCCCTACCTCAACAAAAAGACGCTAGCGTCGTGCAAGACACTGAACAAAGCATGGCACGCCCTCGTCACACTCCACTCCACTCGCAGCCTCGACTGCCACATCTTGCGCCTGCCACTGCGGATAATGCACTTTCGCCGCAAGGGCCTGCTCAGCCTTGTCCGCAGCCTGACTGTTGACATAAGCTACCTTGAGGGCTTTCTGTCGGCGCCGATGTATGAGCGCCGAATCAGCGATGCCGTCGTCTTGCTGCAGAACTTGCCCGTGAACATCCGCCACATCAAAATACACATGCCAGGCGCCTCGACTACGCCGACCAATGCCGAGATTCGCTTTGGCTCTATGGCATTCACCTTGCTGCTGCAGGCCTTGCCAAACCTGGCTACACTGGATCTCGGCGACTGCCCCGTTGCTCTGCTGGCGGCTGCTCAGCGCCAAGACGCACCCTTTGCCCACCTAGGTCGCCTGCAAAACATCAGGTGGTTTTCTTTGGGCAGCAACGACATGTCGTCAGCAGCCGAGCTGCACCGCCTAGTTTGCGTCAATCAACGCACGCTTACTGCGATTTCCGGGAAGGGCGACATCACGGACCGCACCTTGGTTGCACTAAGCAAAGCACCGAGGCTCACTCGGATCGACGCTAGTGGCTCTAGCATCTCTGACGATGCGCTGCTGACGCTGGTGCGCGCCAGGGGCTCTGGCCTGCGGGAGCTTGTTCTTTCGGACTGCACACGTCTTACTAAGCGCAGCATCGCTCACCTGTCGCCAAAAGCGCTGCCCACGCTGGCTGTGCTTGACCTGTACAACATCATGGTGACTACCGACGTGTACCAGCGCCTGTTCAACGTTGCCACTCATTGGCCTTACTTGCGCAACCTGAAGCTGAAGGCTGCTATCCCCGACACGTCCCCGCGCCAAGACTTGCTGGTCAACGACGATATCCTGGAAGCTATTGGCCGCAACTGCCCTCGCCTAGTGTCCTTGCGCCTGTTTGGCTGCCATGGGATTACTGACAATGGGCTTAGCTCTATCTTGGGCAACCTCGGGTATTTGCGCGAGCTCGTGGTGATGCACAGCGCCTCGGACCCAGTTGCACCGGGAGAAGATGCTGTCGAGCAAGGTGGCGCACCGGCTGCAGCTGGCGGCAGAAGAGAGCCCGTGACCATGTCTCCGCGCCCTAGCAACTCTAACAACGTCTTGCGCCACGAAGTGCCAGCCTTGAGTGGACCCGAGCCCTCAGCAACAGCTAATGGCCTGCTTTTGAGCCTGCCATCTATCAGCGATATATGGGCGGATATCCCGTCGCTTCCCAGCAACGCCATTCCGCAGCACAATCATGCACAGATCCACCGCATCACTGACTCGCCTACGTCATCAGCGCCTGACACGCCCCGCTTGTCGGAAGAGCCACGGCGCAATGCCAACGGCCAGCGCATCTTTACTTCGCGTGCGCTGCGCAAGGGCCTTCGTTCTAACCGCTTCAATCTGCTGAACCTCGACATGGAGTATGACTCGGTGTGCGCTACGCACTTTGCTAAGCTGGCTCATTTACATGTCCTGTGCGGTCGTATGATTACTAGGCACGCAAAATCGCTCATTGAGGGCCAGTTCCCCCAGTGCAAAATGATGGTCTGGAACACAGACTAGACTCGTCTCTTTATGTATGTTGTATTTCACTATTTTTATGTATAAACCTCCCGCTTACCATTCAAACTGCCAAATCAACTAGCAACAAATTGGTTCTCTGGAGAGAAGAGATGCACAGCGTATTGACCAAGGCTGACCCCTCAGCGAAAAAGGAAAATAAAGATGGGCTTCAGAGTATCCTTTTTGTCTGGCTGAGTAAAGTCCATCTCTTTTCTTGTGGTTGTT
Organism: Coemansia sp. RSA 2050; assembly: GCA_027578835.1. NCBI lineage: Eukaryota > Fungi > Kickxellomycota > Kickxellomycetes > Kickxellales > Kickxellaceae > Coemansia > Coemansia sp. RSA 2050. The sequence goes on along the minus strand of JANBSU010000026.1, from coordinate 122,668 downwards.
TCCAGGTACTCTGTCGGCAGGGAAGCAAACAAGAAGCGAATAGTCGCATATAAAAAGCCTTAGTACGGGTCGCACCTTCCTCCCTCTCTCTTTCTCAATATCTACATTTAGTTTTTTTCTTCGCTTCTTGCTTGATTTGCTTTCCAATATTTACAGCTAAGCTATTCAGAGGTGATGAATTAGTGGCTGAGGAGGAATTCCTAGTATACGATAATTACAAGATATATTTAGATAAAGTAGTAAGCAGCCTCGGGGATAAATTCGGATTTAGCGACAACCCGTTTGAGCTATTTTTCGTGGACTATAAGTACGACGACTCGAAGTGGGTATCGGTTACTATGGAGAATTTTGGAACTATTATTCCTGAAAACCATCATTGTGTCTTTTTCCACGAAAAGGCATACTACGAAAAGCTGAATTCGGATTTGGATTCCATAGAGAGCCGGAATAAAGCCTTTGAAGAGAGTTTGGAAAGTGTGCTGCGCCTGAAACAGCTTCTTGACAAGGCGCCCTTTAAAGATGTGAAACAACTTGTTGCCAATAGACAGTTGGAAAATGTGGAAACCCTGAGGCAAGGCCTTGCCCATATGGATATGGGTAATCTGGAGCGTGTCCTTATCAAGGATAGGCTCGAAGAAGTAGCTTGGGTAAAGAAGTACTTGGAAGACTTGCTAGCGGGCCTGGAGTAAAAGGCTGGATGTGCCACTAAATGGTTTGCGTTGTTAGAGTAGTTTTGTTAGTTGTCACAAAAAAAACTCCAAAAATAAAACCAAAGGAAAGAAACCCCATTACTTGTTGTTGCCGTGCAAAGCTGCTCTTTGTACTCAACGTACCCAACGATGTCAGAGTCGCAAAAAGGATGTTCCGTTTGCTATGCTGCTCCGATTCCTTGATTGATTAGCGTCGTTAGCACGTTTGTTGCTAACAAGTTTAGCTATGGACATGCTGGCGTCTACTTCATTTATTAAAGCCCCTTAGAAAACCAATCATTAAAATTGTTACTTTGGTAACATCGCTTGTAAACGATATTAATCATGGAAAACCCCCAGTGGTTTTCTAAAAACAAGGCGAGTAGGAAACATGTAGCTTAGAGAATGAAGAAGCCAATAGGTAAAGAACATGCACAACTTTTGCCCACGCTTTTAACCCTAGAACTACTCGCCAAAAGTATGCAGCTGAACAGACGACTCTGCTATGCACCTCTCGCAGGCGCACTCAAAGAAAAAGTGGTCGCAGAGTCTGCCACGTCTCTCCGACACGGCATCAGTAGTAGATCCATAAGAAATGAACAGCTCTTCGCCGCGCTGCACTTTCCGGTTGCTGACAAAGCTCATGGCTCGGCCATGGCGCGTCTTTGATACATTGGGGGCACAGGAGTGGTTAAAGTAGACGGCTGTTGGGTAGATGGAAAACCCAACCCACTCCCTCTCGTCATAGCTAACGCCCAGGTTGCTGGCTGCTAACACTGCTGGCTGAAGCACATCGGTTGGCGGATCCCAAATGCCAAAGGAGTTTGCCTTTTCGCGATAGTAAACACCGCGAAACCTAGCGTGGTCCAGAACGCCAAGCTTATGCCTCCTTGCGGCTCGTTTCCAGGCCCGTGAAAGCAATGAGTATGAGCCACCAGCTGCTTGGAACGAGCTACTCCAACTCGACTGCAGTATCAGAGATGGCGTGAGATACCATGGCAAGCGAATGGGAGCAATAGTGGCTGGCGCCGATACACTGCCACCTAGGGATGTTGGCCCCAGTTGCATGTGGCGTATACTTGCTCGGAACACCTCAGTCTCGTTAGACTTTACGTGAAAAAGCGCCTCTAGCGGAGCAATATTCCGGTCAGCAGCACTTTTGGCCACCATTTCTGTTCGCCAGCCGCCGGCTGATGCGTCAGAGCCTCGGTCAGACGAAAGCGCGTCGCAAAGACACAGCTGGTTAGCAATCAGGCGGGTCAGCTCGCGCTCGCCAGAGCCAGGCATGTAGTCCGAAAAGAGCCCATGGTCCTCAATAGTGTCCCAGACAGCCGATATCCACTCTTCGAGCTGATCGTCGGTGAGATCATCTGGATCAAAGTCAGCATCCACGTCATTGCTAGCAAGACGCTTCTCACCAGATTCGCTCAGAAGTGTAGGCTCGAGTCCTATCGTGCTAGGGCAGAGTCCGGGTCTGGTCTGGTCTTTATTTGAGGATGGCTTTCGGCTACTGTGCTGCTGTATCTCATACTCCATGCCAGCGAGTAGCGCCAAATAACTGTCCCACTTTTCCTGGCCGCCATGCGCCGAGATAGCCGTATGGTGGCACTCGGGTGAGCAAAACACGCCCTTGTATCGATTTGAAAAAGACCGAGGGCTCTTGCTACTTGTGGTGTCGACATCCATAGCTTTGATCGGGTGACCGCGTCTAGAGTTGTAGGCAAAGCACCACCAGCAAGTGTTCTTCATCCAGTCCTCGCTAATAGCCCAGGCAAGTGGCATGGCGCTGAAAACTGTCTCGCCTGGCTGGATATCACGCGTTGCAAAGAACCCACGGCCACGGCCAGCTACATGGCGAATACATATAGGGAAGAGCGACGTGTCTAGCGTATTAGACTGGGCGTCTGTTATCTGGCTCTCGCGGTCAGCTGCAGGTTCGGCCACCTTTTGCGCGGCAGTCACTAGGCCCGGGAGCAAGATGCCACGGCTACTGATCGAAGGTGCGCTCATATTCGATCAATAGGAAGTGCTGCAGCAAGCTCTACCAGTTGTATGTGGCTTACAGGGTTGGCAAGACACTCAAGTGTATAGCTGAGGTTTAGGTCAAGTGGGAAAAATTGTAGAACAAAGTGAGAATATGGAAAAAAAGGAGGAGGCCAAAAGCAAGCCTGGCATCTTTGAACACAATGCCTTGGCCGCCTCTACTCTTACCAAAAAGATGGAGACGCCCTTTTTGCCGTGCGCCAGGAAGTTTTTTCTTTTCTTTTCTTTCGGTCTATGGCCCTGCATTCTTACCACTCAAAATGTCCAGTCTAACAGCCATACTGGCCATCTTCCGCGCACGTGTTAGCCAAAAAAGCGGGCAGAAGCTGATTTGATTGCTTGATTAGCCGGATGTATGGCTTAGCCAGCTTTTTTTTTTGACCCCACAAAGAGCACAATGCTAGACGGGACCGCCATGGCTCTCGACGGGCAGCAAGTTTATCCGCAGAGGAGAATGTACCACAGTGGTGGTTTAACAGTAAGTGTGTGCCCTATTTGTGCCTGCGCTGTGTGCCTTGGGTTGGCATTGACTGATGAAAGTGGGGGATCGTCACACAAGCGGATGCAGTGTCAGGAGTTCTTAAATAGCACAAAGAAGCGGGAGCAAACTCATCCTTTTTCCTTTTCTCCACTCTTCAAAATATATTCATTTTACTTTCCTATGAAGTTTGCCACCCTCGCTATTGCCTTCGCCACTGCTGTCAGCGGCTACACGCTCCTAGACTCCAGCAACTTTGCTGCAAAGACCAAGGACGGCAACTGGCTAGTAAAATACTACTCGCCCACTTGCCCCTGGTCCCGCCGCTTCGCCCCCACCTGGGAAAAGGTGTACTCGGACCTGCAGGACGCCCTAGCTCCCAAGGACGTGTTTTTTGGCGAAGTCGACTGCAAGGTTGACCGCGCGCTCTGCGACGCCGCCGATATCGACGGCTACCCCACGGTTGTCTACTATAGCGCAGGCGTTAACAAGGGCGAGGTCCCCGGAGGACAGTCCTACGAAAGCCTGGTCGAATATGCGCAGAAAATCTAACCACCTGTCTGTACTCAAATACTCGTGTTTACTACAATACACTTCCTACAAGCACGATGCCCTTCTATGTACTAAGTGAGACTACTGGCAATGTAGAGCATCCGTATCTAGGATCCCCAACTGACACTGCCAACACAGGCCTCTATCTCTTCTACGGATCTTGGCGCTCTGGCAGTGAGGTTTTCAATGTCAGACTCGGTCTGCCCCACGACAATATCGTCCTCTATGCGAATACCAATCCCCTGGAATGCCTTGGGGAACCTGTTGTCATACGGCACATAGACGCCAGGCTCTATTGTCACCACCATGTTGCGCTTTAGCTGCTGTGATCGGCTAATATCGACAGTATCGTGGACATCCATGCCCAGGTAGTGCCCAATGTGGTGCGGGAACAACTGCTCGTCGATATCGCGGTCAGAAACATCCAACCCAATCTGCTTGAGCTCTGTAGCCAGCAGCTTGGCCGACCGACGATGGACCTCATTGAGCGAGTATCCAGACTCTACACAGCAGAGCCTGACCATCTGCTCGTGCACGCTCAGCAAGGCGCTGTACAGATCGCGCTGGGGCTGGGTAAACCGGCCATTGACAGGGAACGTGCGCGTAATGTCCGAGGCGTAGGCCGCATACTCAGTCCCGGCATCGACCAATATAAGGTCACCGCTCTTTGCGGGGCTCGCGTTCTGCACATAGTGCATGCACAGGGCATGCTCGCCCGATGCAAACACGGGCACGTAGGCTGGGCGCGACAGCGCAGACCGATCAACCACAGACCCGTCCTCGTGCTGGCTTACCAGGGCCATCTGTGTCGCATGCTCAAAAACTGCTTGCAGTGTTGACTCGCTCAATCCAGGCCGACACTTTTGCATGAGCTGACCGAATCCAAGAGCGGAGATGCGTCCGGCTTCGCGCATCAGCTGGATCTCAGCCGAAGACTTTATCAGCCGCTGCTGCTGCACCAGCGGGCTCAGCCGGCGCACATGCGACCCCATGTTGTCGCGCTTGAGCTGGTCCCTGAACGCGTCGCACTCCCTACTACGCAGCAACCCGTGCTCGGCGTCCAGATCAGCAAAGACGTAAGCGCCATCCCTGGACTTTCTGTCCTGCAGCCGGCCAGTGAGCTTGGCAGCGTACTTTCTAAATTCGGCTACCGGGCGCGCTTCATCGGCACCAAAGAGCGACACAGCAGCCTCAATGCCATTGCGAGGCCCCTCCCACACTTCCTTCTTAGGGTCCTTCGAGTTGACAAACATCACCATGGTGTATCCGCGGCTAGCAGTAGCGCTCTTCTCTATGACCACCACAGAGTCCGGCTCGTTCCAGCCAGTCAGGTAGAAAAAGTCAGAGTCTTGCCGAAAGCCGTGAAATACGTGCGGCGAGACAAAATACATCCGTGAGCTAAACAGCACCAGCGTACTGCCTGCTGGCATGTCCTGTACTAGCTGTTGCCGCCGTGCCTCGTATTCGCTCTTGGTGATTCCATGCGTGACCTCGGCTGGGCTTACTAGCTCCGGATGCGTCTCGTGCGTGGGCTGCCCGTACCACTGGCCAGTAATGGGGTTGTTTGACTTTGCTGTCTGGAGAAGGCTAGATAAGAAGCTGCGCTTGGCGTTAGCAGCGATATGAAAGCCTCGAGAACAAGGCGCCTGGCCGGGACTAGGCTTGCAGATGCTCAGTCTGAGCAAGGCAGAGCGAGCTGCTCTAGCAAAGTTGGTCATAGAAGCTTTGGCAATGCTGGGACACGCAAAGCCTCAATTCAAAAGCGAAATTAGTAGATACGAAAGGCCGAGAGCTGAGGAAAGATGGGAAAAGGGGATAAGGGGTCGTTGATTGACAAAATGTCAAGGATCTATACTCTAAAACACCTCGGAGTGAAAGTCCATCGTCGTATTGCTAGACTTGCGAAGCTTGGCGTCCCACTTGTGCGCCTTTCTTCGGACCTGGCGGACCATGGGCTTTGGACCACACAAGAACGTGCCCACACGAGTGCCTGGATGCAGTGCGCCTATAGACTCGAAGATATCGCCAAAGACCGGCCGACCGATGTAGGACTTTGTACCGATAGATGTTGTCATGACCTGCTTGCCAAACCTGTCTTCAGCAGGCGCGAGCTGCGGTGCGTGTGACTCTGGGATCTGGCCAGTAAAGTATGTGCGCACTTCGACAATCGAGCCCAGTCCTTCTTCCTCTAGAGCGATTAGCAAGTCTTTGAACCACTCGATTGTGCCAATGTCGCGGTAGACCCAGAAGACGTACACTTTCCTGGAGGCCAGCTTCTCGCGGCCCTGGAGCCACTTGAAATACACGCTGCGAAGAACAGCGGCTGCTGGAGTCACGCCAATACCAGCGGCGATTAGTACACCCACCTCGTACTCGAAAAAGTGCTCAGCAGGCCCAGAGTACGGACCGTCAATAAAGATCACGGGTAGCTCGGCCCCCATTTTGATGACTACATCACCGCTCTCTATCTGAGCCAACGAAGGTGACTCGCCAATATCGTCTGGTCTGCTGCCGACGACAGACACAGTAGGCTTGAGTTTGCCATCATCGTCTGCCATTGCCAGACTCCCGCGTATGGCCGTGCTGCCGCCCTTGGCCACCATATCAATGCTGATATACGAGCTACTGCCGCCAGCCTGTGAGTACATTGGGACCGTTGTAGGATCGTGGCGCAGAGGGTGGTACGGGATATCGAGTAGCGGCGCAGGTGGGACGTCTCCAGCAACAGTGCTATAGCAGCACCTTCCAAACGTCAGCGCCTTTAGCCCGCCCGCGAGCGCCACAACCTTTTGGATCGTTGACCTACGGGCATCGCTCTCAAACCTGCATCCCAGTCGCTGGGCAAGGCTGGTAGTCCATCCGCCAGCCAAGCGGATGTGAAGGGTCAGTAGCTCCTCTTCGGGCGCGCTGGATATAGTGATCGGGTGCCACTGAAGTAGTGATACCGACGGACAATAGAGTCTGACGTACTGGCCAGGGCGGTGGCCAATGATCCTCTTGTCTAGCTGGATCTCAAAGACTCCCGATGGGTGCTGGATGACGGCGCGAATAGGTGATTTGGCAAACGCTGTGCGTAAATTGCGATAGAGGCGGTCGGTACAATACAATAAAATCGGGCCTGTCAGGTACTTGTACGCTCGCTTGTTGCCACCATGAATAAACAAGAACACGGTGCAAAGGATGAACAAGTGGTGGATAAAATAGAACACCTCGAACAGTCGCTGGCGGATCGGCTCTATTAGGGTTGTGAACATGGCGCCAAGTGTGTAAGATATGCGTGTTAGTCGCTTAATTACTGACAGGCATCGTTAGAGCAACTCTGACAGGCTACCGACACTCAAAAGCAAAGCATGTAGACTGCACAATACTTACTGATGGACATCGTTACGAGTAGCAAGAATGACAGAAAAAGCACAAGACCCGTCCAGCCTGACAGCTTGTCAATCAAGTTGGCTCGAAGCGGAACGCCCGGTACTATCTTTCCCTTGACCAAGCGTGGCTTTGACTCGTTGACATAGCGGCGGTAGTAGATGCCTACATATAACAAAGACGGTTAGCGAGAGGGTAGCACAGACACCAAAAAGCTACCTAATCAAGCCTCGGCTTACCTATGTGCATTATTGCCCAAAACACCATGGTGTATGAGGCAACCTTGTGGGCGTGTATGTTTTTCTCAAAGGTAATAAAGCGTGGAAGGAAGGTGCGCCGCAGGAGCATCAGAAACGTAGGCGACATGAACACCAAGATAGCGCCAATATCAAAGAGAATGCACGACATGGCCGTCCTGTTCATTCGCTTTACCAGCGGTATCTGAGCATTCGCGCCATTGTATGCGCATACTACGATGTGCGGTATTGTCCAGATAAAGAAGAATACGGCTCTGCGAATTGTGATCTCTGGATACGATTCAGGATCCGTAAACCACTGCCACCAGGTTTGCTGCGGCGGCGGTGCTTGGCTAGACTCTGAGCTGTGACAGGCGTGTGTGGTTGGCGATGGTGGCAACAGAACCTCTACCTCTCCGTACGAGCGTATATTCGTACACTTGGGTAACGAGCGAAGCGGAGTTGTGGCTCGGGGTATTTCATGCTTAAGCGGGCTTGAGCCAAGTGAGCGCGCTCGGATGTGTGGTGTAGGCACAGGCAGACTAGAGTGGGCACTGGGCTCGGCCAGAAAAGGTGTGCTCCTCGCATCATCAACCATCTCTCAGTTGATTAACCTAACTCCAAAAAAAACAAAAAAACAAAAAGAGTTGGCTATAGCCCACTGTGCTAGTCATTAGAGCGCCACTGAGTCGCCCGTGCCGCATAAATGAAAGCGGAAAAGGGACAGTAACACACACGCCACACGTCGATACATACCTGTTCGTCTCTCAGGTTTGTCGAGGTGTGTGCTGTTAAACAAAAGAGAATAAGTTAAGGATAATAGAAAGCAGAGAAGAAGTGGGAAAAAATATTTAAGGGAAGTGGAATACAAAGGTTGCGTTCAAAGTCAAAAAGGACGGCGATTTCCCTTTTTCGGAAACCTTGGAATCTTCGGTAGTTGCGCATACACCCGAGACAGAAAGTTTGTACAGAGCGATACGCGACGAATTGCACTAATGGAACCGCATCGGAACTCGGAGAATTTACACACTGCAAGCACTCAATACGGACACTTCACGAGGGATTCAAGCCGGCCTGATGAATGGCGGTTCTCCTTTGAATGTCTTCGCAGCACGAGGCATTGAGCACATGTGCTATGGCAGTCATGGTGTGTGGGTCAGATGAGGGCAGCCAAGCATCTGACTGGAAATAAATGAGGCAGCTGTCATTGTTCGTGTTTGTGCCTATCTGATGTTGTAAGCGATGGCCGATAGCTGGGCAAAGCAAAAAATAATGTAGAATATTCCTCCATCAAAAGTATCCTTATCTGACAGAGCTAGCCTCGCTCTCCACACACGGAATTGCACTTGGCTCAATTGCGCAATCGCATTTATGGATTTTCCGTCGTCAATCAACTGTCTACTAGGCCACAATTTTCGGTTGGTCCGAAAACAAGTCATCTGAATGAATGCGCCCCCCAAAATCTGATAAGACGGATATTACCACATGCGTTATCAGATACGCCCTAAAAGGGCAATCGCTTTATATAGAATGACAAGTAAAAAAACACAGTTGAGTTTGCTTGTGGGGAGAAATCCTCCACTTAATCGCTGGCTTCTGGAGTCATCAGTGTAGCCAGGTTGCTCCTGCGCTTGCTGATCATATTTCTGGCTCCACCCACCTGGCAGTTGATTTGGTCCCCAGGGATATTAATGCACCGATCACCAGGTAAGCATGACTGCATGTTCCAGCGTCCGTTGACGCAGGTGTAATAGCCGCCCGGATTCTGGCCACCTACGCAGCGCTGTACCCCTGTCGTGCACTGAGGGGTGGTTTGAGAGCACGTAGCTTGCTGTGGGCCAGTTTGGATGCACTGGTACCCGTTTCCACAGCTGTATAGGCGCCAGGTGTCATCAGAGCACAGGTAGTAAAGGCTTGGGTTGCTAGGACCCAGGCAGCGACGCTGGCCATCAGCACATGTTTGAAGTGGTGGCGGAGGGCGGATTATTGACACGCACTGAGAACCACTGCATGCGTATCCGTTGCCACATGTGTACAGCGTCCAGCGGCCACCAGTGCACTTATAGTAGAGTGGCGATGCTCTGTCTGGCCCATTGCACCGACGCTCTCCCTCTTCGCAGGACTGCCGACGTTGCGCCCGAATCCTTGTTGCGGTAGCCAAGCTAGCCAAGCACAACATCAGCGCCAAACCTTGAATGACTAGCGATCGAAACATTGTCGATGAATTCCTAAACTTGTCAAAGAGTTATCGAAGATTGCTACGCGGTGAGAATAGAGTCGATTCAAAAGACAAACTTGCAAAAGCAGTTTCGGGACATGTAGTTGGCCTAAAGAACCTTTTAAAATGGGAGTGGCCAGAGCTTGCCAAGCTAGCAGTATTAAAGTCCAGTCTCTACTAGACGAATTTCTGACAAAGTATTTTGCTACTTTCTGTGTATTGTATGACGCCAAGTCTAGCTGGTGTTAATGCCTGGCTAGACTCGGTGCCATGTGTGCCAGCCCAGCCAAAAATCAATAGCTCTCTTTATAATATATACGCAATATTATTTTAAATGGCCATGTGGTGTCAAAGAAAAAAAACCAAACAAAAAGCTCCGCAGGAAATTACAAAATCGAAAGAGAGAAACTAACCCAGAGCCTAGGCCTTGGGCATGGGCAGATAGTCGTAGCTGTCAAAGGGACTATCGACGCTGGGAGTACACTTGTTGCTGAGCTTGAAGGATGGCCAGCCATAGCCAGTGTCCTTCCACCGCGTCAGATTGGCATTGTAGTAAGCGCGCGGGTGGTTCTGGATATACTCGCCCGTAGGCCTGTCCTTAGGATCACACGACAAGCGGATATTGTCTGGATCTTGGTAGAGGCGAATGTAGTCAACATACATCTTGGCCGGGAACGGGAGCTCGGGGTCGACGTAAGCAAAGCCTTCCGATATGCCCAAGTTCATGATAATATACATGGGCTCCTCAGCGATGACACGCTGGCCGATCTTGCTTAGAGCGTTGGGGCCCACTGCACGCGCATCCAAGTGCCACACTGGCTTCTGGTCCACGTACCAGCGAACATAGCCCTTGGGGCCCGGCTGGTACTCAAACCCAAACGTCTGGAACTTTTGGCCATTGCCATAGGACGGATCCAAATAGTAGAGCGAGGAGACGCTCTGCTGGAAAGTGCCGCCAAAGTACGAGTTGTAGCGCGTGCGGCCCGCAGCATCGTCGTTGGCCACCTTTAGCTCGTCCCAGATATACGTAAACTGCTCCTTCTTGATGGCATAGTGGTAATCAAAGGGCGCGACCTGGTCAGACATGGACAAGCTGAACAGCTTGTTGCTTACGCTGCCTTCGTAAATATCGATTTCAGGCGCACCACGCCCGACACCAGGAGACGGGTGGTCGCCAGAGCACACACAGGCATTCAGGCGCTGGCCCGGCAGCATTGAGAGTGCAGAGTTGGTCTGGTTAAGCATAACGCCCGCGTCGCAAGTGTTGTAGGTGTAGGGCCATAGACCGTCAGTGGTAGCGCCATAGCCAGCGCGTCCAAGGTTGCCCAGAGTCCAAACAGCAGGCCAGTAGCCGCTCATACTGCCGTCGCCAGGTAGCGAGACACGGACCTCGAGATACCCGCCCTGGAAGCAGCGCTTATTCCACGACTGTAGCATGGATGATGTGTAGGGCAGGTTTGCGTGAGACTCGTTCTTCTCCAAGGTAATGACAAGGTTGCCGCCAACAGTCTTTGCATGATGCGGGTCGTACCACTCCAGATCGCGCGTCGGCCAATACCACAGATCAACAGCCTCCCAGTTCGGATCCTCCCCGGGCGCAAAGGTGCGACCTTCCTTATTGAATTCGTCGCTAAACACCAGCTTCCACTTTTTGTTGGTGGCAGCGGTCCAAGTCAGGCCCTTGGGGCTGTCGGGGTCCACTGGCAGTGTGGCTGGTACCAGGGGCTGGCCGACGGAGCTCAAGTTCCGAGCCTTTTCGCTGATCATAATGTCGTAGTCTGACAGCGGCTTTTGAATATTATATGTGGGCATTTTGCCCCAGTGGTAGCGGCTGAGGACGGGCAGTCCGATGAACAGAAAGAGCAATACGATCATGATGAGGAAGAGCGTCACCACGTTGCACCAGCCGTAGCCCGACCATAACAAGCGAGCGCGCCAGTTCTGGAATCTCTTGCCTAGCGACATTATGTAAAGGCCGAGACAAGCTGTGTACAGAGGCTATGTAAATAAACAATACGCGTCAATGTGCACAAAAGTGCAGTCGTCAAGAAATAGTCCGCTCGTAAGGTGATTAATAAACGGGACTTGTAGAGAAGACCGCAAGCACAACAATGAAGGCTGGCACTCCGCTCTCTACAGATGGATGGCAAGTAGCGAGGCAGTAGACGAAAAAAATGATAAAACGAAAACAAAAGACAAAAGAAAAAATAGGGACCAAGCGCTGCCAAGAGAGAAAGAAAGCATCCACCAGTATGCACAAAAGGATCTACGCATCTCTTCCACTTATCCTTGTGTGTCCTGAGGCACAAAGTGCGGCGAGGCCATTGGACAGCGATTGGAGCAAGCTGCAAGCCCTGTATTAAAACCGGGTCACAATGCACAGCGCGCCTCAGCATGACTTGGGACGACAGAATGCTCTTGGGACAACAGAATGCTCTTGGGCCGAGCTTTAGGCCGCCCAGCACATCATCTGGCAAAAGGAGTCAAATCTCTGGGAACTTTAGCTGCATGCAGACAGATAGGCGGATACCAGCTCTCTCAGATCAGCCACAGGCTGATTATGTGATCACGATTTGCAGACATGTGCTTGGACATGCGTGGCAAAGTATCTCTCGCTCCATGTCAGCTTGAATTTGCCATCCTGTCTGCCTCTCTCTCTTTTTCGTTTTTGCTTTCCTCAAATTAAATCTACACTTTTTTCTTCATTCTTCACAGTACATACACGACTATGTTTATCCTTAAGTGGTTCTGGGACGTGCTGGCCGATTTCGGTGAGTAGTCGCGGACAGTCTCATTATTGTTAAAAAAGCGACAGAGCAGATGAGCTTGACCCAGATTTACTAAACTTGCCGATTTGCTACGCGACCTCGTGGCGGTTTTATATGGAACCTGATATGCCTGTTCTTGTGTAGGTCTGGTGAACAAGAACGCCAAGCTGCTATTCCTTGGTCTCGACAACGCGGGTAAGACCACGCTTCTCCACATGCTGAAGAATGACCGACTTGCCACGCTACAGCCAACGCTGCACCCCACATCGGAGGAGCTCTCGATTGGCAACGTGCGGTTCACTACGTTCGATTTGGGCGGGCACTTGCAAGCGCGTCGGCTGTGGCGGGACTATTTCCCCGAAGTTGGCGGTATTGTGTTCCTGGTTGACGTGGCTGACCGTGAGAGGTTTGCCGAGGCCAAGGCTGAGCTCGATGCCCTGTTGGCTATTGAGCAGCTCCAGACGACGCCGTTCCTGATTTTCGGTAACAAGATTGACGCCCGTGGCGCAGTCTCTGAGGAAGAGCTCCGGACCTACTTGGGTCTCCACCAGACCACTGGCAAGGGCAAGGTGCCTCTGAAGGATATCCGCCCCATTGAGGTCTTTATGTGCTCGGTTGTCATGCGCCAGGGCTACGGCGACGGCTTCCGTTGGCTGTCCCAGTACATTTAAAACCCAGTGCTTGCACTGTGCTGCTGCTGGACTAGGAGTGGGCTGCCAAATGTAGGCTCTCTCACCACTTTGTAGTAAGATTTTAATTTCACATCCATTGTCAGTGTTCACCAAAATAACTCTCCTTTGCTCTACGTCTCCTCGACGCCTTGCGTCATGCTGGCCTATGAGCAAATACTGCGCCTAGAGGCGGCAAGTGGCGGCAATTCACAGACCAAGCCAAGTCGGTCTGTATTGGCACAGGTGTCTCCAGCAAGATGTATTGGTTCCTAGGAAAGAAAGCACAACAAAGCAAGAGGCAATTAGTGGCCGTACTGGGCGAGCTGCTCCTTGATGGGAGCCAGGTCCGAGGACTTGGCAGCAGCAGCCTTGGCACGGAGGTTGGCGGCAGCCTTCTTGCGCTCGTAGAAGGCCTGGGCGTAGACCTTGCGCTTCTTCTCGAGGTCGGCAACGACGTCCTGGTACTTCCATCCGACCTCAGTGGCCATGCGGCTCAGGGTGGTGAACTTGCGGCCGGGCTTCAAGTTGATGACACGGAGAGCGCGGGGGATGACCATGCGCTTAGTCTTGTCATAGGGAGGGGGGACACCCTCGAACACCTTCAGGCGGCCGAGAGCAGCCTCACCGCGCGAGGTCTTGTGAGGGATCATACCGCGCAGAGCACGGTAGAAGATGCGCGACGGGGCACGGAAGTGGAATGGACCACGCTGGGGGTTCGAGATGCAACGCTTGCGCAGGTAGTTCTGCAGCTTGATCTTGTTGCGGAAGAACGATCCCGACACGTTCATCTCCTCGCAGCGCACAACGACGACCTTCTGGCCGTTGAGCAGCAGCTTGGCAACAACCGAAGCGAGACGACCCAAAAGGTGGGCCTTGGCGTCAATGACGTAAACCTAAAGTGTTGCAGAGCAATGCCGTTAGTATCAGTAGCTGCTGCAGTAGGAAACACAACTCTCGCGCCCACAGCTCCTCCGTGCTACAAAAGCTGCAATAGACCTCCTGCTATTCTCGGCACGGGTCCCCGCTCAGTGTTTCACTGCAAGGCCCCTTTGTCGCGCTAATTCGAGGCAGGCTCTTTATTTGCGCTAGAGATTGGTCAATGGAGCTACAATTTAGGACAAATCACCGAGTCTAGGTGTGGTAGAAATAGTTACCTTGGCGAATGGAGCGTTCATGGTTATTTTTAATTCCTTTTTCGTGGACGAGGGGAAGACAACTCTACCAGCACAATTAAAAGTATAGCGAGAAAAAGAGAAGGAGCGTTGGCTGAGCCCACGGCCAACTCCTCAGCTTGGAGTTGGAGTAATTTTTTTCTTCATGATCCCCCAGCCAGCCAACCAAGGCCAGGGACCATGCCCCCGCCAGCCAGCTTGCGGCTCGCTCCAGGCTCGCCCGAGCCTTTCACGCTAGCGAGCTGGGATTTATGAACCGATCTCCATAGGTGATCACGATTAATGTAAATTGAATCACATTTGGCAAAAAATGTAGGGTCGGCAAAGCACGTGCTGGGTGGCTTTGGTTGCGACTGGTGGATTTTGCCAAAAAGTCGCAGGCTCTTCTTCCACTTGCTTCTCTCGGCAAATGTACAGACTCAGACACGTTACCGGCAGGCACTTGCAGATGTGAGTACATCCAGACGCAATGTCCGGCAAGGATGGCGAACAGCCGAGACAACAGCAAGTCCTGCAACAATAGATGAGTTCATTGGAAGCTTTTCAAAGCGGGTGCTCGCCAACTTGCGTTGCGCTGCCAAAACAATACGATGACCAAAATTTTTCAAGGACCACACAGCCTCTTTTTCCAGAAAATATTTGTTTTCCTCGCCATTAGAGGGTGCTTGTGTGCCAGCTCGCTTGTTTCTGGCGCAGTAGATGCGCAGGAATTGTCATTAATAATTGTGCCCAGCTCAACAAGAGTTGCGAACATGGCAAAGGGACTCCAAACACAAACACATGGCGCTTGGCAAAGGGCGCTGCAAAAGGTGCTTAATTGTGTAAAACACCAAGCATGAGTGAGGCGAACAATAGAACAGCGTATGTGGAAGGAGTGAGTAAGGCACATTGCATAGGCCGGCCGAAAACCGCTATATCCACCCCCTCTTTTAGAGAAAAATGGAGTAGTGCAATACCTAAGTCAGACATGGTCTGTTTTCAGCCTCCTTACGAAACAATAAGCAAAACAGGCTCTCGGATCCGTCCAAATTAAGAATAGGGCGCGTTGTTGCAGATGCGCTTTGTTGCCCATTTGATGGGGCGCTGAACCCCCCAATGTGGATGTGTGGATAATTCCCAGCCCCTGGCCGCTGAAGACAAAAAGAGGCTTTGAGTGAGATACTTCCACCTCTGCTGCATACTTTATTTTAGCGGACACGGGTAAGAGTGCTACTTGTGGAATGTAGAGTGACGAAGCAATGCCTTCCTTTTGAAGAACAACGCCTCTCCATGCGGCTGGTATGCGGACTTGATAATTGAAATCTGTCCCATGCCCATGAAAGAAGAGAAAAAAGATAAGCCGGGGTTTTCTTTTAGGAGTTTGCTGGTTGTCAGCGCTCGAGCCAAATGAAGGCTGAACCGCATCTCATCTTGTTTGCACCCTCTTCTTCAATCTGCTCCAATGACCAGGCTATAAAAGAGCTCAGCATCTATGTTCGTTCTGCCGGCTTCCTTTTCCATCCATTGCTTGCTTCTTCTCTCTACGCCAGACCTTTCTTTTCGAGCCTCTTTTTGATGATTTTGTATTTTGGTTCTATCAGGAACATTTGCACTTTCTTGTTTATTTGCGGTCTGCTGTCTTGCTAGGCCGCTACTACGCCTACCACTTTGACGGATACCTCTTTATTTTGCCACTCGCCTTATTCTCCTCGAAGCATCGTTCCTAGTCGACTTTGCCTTTTTTGGTCTACCTTCCACCTTCTATATTATCCTTTGCAATATCTGGCCTTGCAGACGCTACTTTTGTTGGCTTCTTTTAGCACCCTCGTGCCTGAACTGATTCTTTGCATCGACGACAAACACACAACATGGGACTCAAGTACACAATGAAGTGGATGGTCAACAAAATGTGGCCACGCATTGAGGGCGGCACTTCTTACCACGCCCAAAAGGCAAAATACGAAAACGACGCCAGCAGCCGCATGTCTTCTTCGTCTCAGTATGATGGCGATAGCACTCTGAATGATTCGAGCGCCGACTTTTTCGCTGTTGACTCTTCTGCAATCAAGCTTCTAAATATGGTGCTCCGTGTCAACTAAGCCTCTCGCCTTTACGCTAAGCACTTGGAATGAGGCGTAATGAATTTAACGGCCCTGGTCAATGGGTAAATCTTCCTTTTTGTTTACACTTTTTGTGTTCACCCGTTTAGGATTCATGATATGAGTTGCAATATAGCTTTAAATGGTTTTGCATTTTGCCACCTGAATGGCGCTGTGCATCCCTATACTGCTTTTATTCATAGCCAAAGAGGCGTCAAGGGCAGGCACAATAGAACACAGATCTGTATCAGGATTTGAAGGCACATGACCTTGCTAGTATGCGCTTTTGTATTAGTGGCTCATGCTGAGCTGGCAATACAGTTTATAACTTCGGCTAAACATTCTGGCTCATAAAGTCTAACTAGACACCATTTGGTTTTTTTTAGCCACCTTAATTTTTTAGCGCGCGACGTTTTTGGTCTCTGTCCAGCCCAGCAATGCGGGTGAGGGTGGCAATGGCGCTGAGAATGTACCATTGGTAGAAATTACATGGCTAATATGCCTAGAATTAGGCTCATTTTTGTCCTCCCCACACACTTGCCGCCGCCCCTCCCTTTTTTACCCAAGCGACAATAGCCGGTAAAAATGGCGGGATAAATATACGAGGCAATACTTGCACAATGCCAGGAAAATAGGACCTAACAGGCGACTCATTGTTCTGTTGCTGACATTCATACTGGCGGTCAGATAAACCTGGGCACAAGTGCCTTGCTTGCTTGTCAAAACAAGCCTATCTTTCTATCCTATTCTTGCGTCTCTTATTGTTTTGTAGAAAATGAGCCACATACAGATTTTGATTATATGGCCTGTCGCAGTGTACCTTGCTACACTGGGAGCTGCCTACCCGTTGGTGGGCGGATTGCTCGGAGACGCATGCCAAGCTGGGACAATATTCTGTGCGGACGGAGACGGAGTATCGCCACGCTATCTCAGGTGCGAGCATGGCTCTCTAGCGTTGTCATTTTGCCCCAGCATGAGTATTTGCGTTGGGTCAATGGGTACGACTATCTTTTGTGATATTATCCCCGAACCAGCTAAAGTTTCCAGTAGGATCACGCATGATTTCACCACGACAACGACAACTCTTACGGTAGAATACAAATCCACTTCAACACAGGAAGCGACTAGAAGCGATTTCTTCTTGGCCACCAACACGCCGATCTCGCTACACAGCAGCTTCCCGGTACGCGCCCCGATTTCTAGCACCAAGAGTGCGGTGCTGACTGTGCTAGACTCACCTCGTGTGCTATCGCCTCCACCTAACCAGTTTCTGACACAGCTCCCTACTTCCTCTCCTTGGCGCGCTGTGCATCAGCAGCCAGCACACTCTCATGATGTTGTTCCCGTCCAGCGGCAGCAAACAGCGACTCGCAATTCTGGCCATACTGCGGAAGACATCCCCGTTGTCACTAGTAGAGCACACATGGCCGTATTATCTTCGCCCATTATGACCATTGCTCGGCCAGAAAGCGTAGTCACTTGGATCACAAAGACGACATGGGTGCTCAAACCTCTGACATCTCAGACCTCTTCTATCTCTGCCTCTTCTATCTCTGCCTCTTCTATCTCTGCCTCTTCTATCTCTGCCTCTTCTATCTCTGCCTCTTCTTCGACGCCTATTGCTACAACATCAGCGCTTGCATCGAAAATTGGCGGTATCGAGGCACCACGCGTATTGTCAGTACTTGCCAGTGCCTTCCTTGCGCATCGCTCAGATGAGTACTCGTCAGACTCGGATGATGACTCCTTGTCCACGCCACCCATCGACAGGACTTCATCTGGCTCTACCTCAATGTTGAGCAGCGCCATGAGCCAGAGCAAATCAGCTAGCCCCACACAAGCAATTAGACAACAGAGTATGCTTTGCAACCCCGGCGAGGTAATTTGCGATGCCCCGGGCCGGGGTCCCAAGTATTTTGTCTGTGACGCGCATGGCATGGCATTACCAGAATCGTGTCCGTCGAACCAGGTGTGCCACCTAGAGGGTCATGCGATTTATTGCGGTGAACCTTTGGGCAGCGCCTCTTCATAGCACAAGCAGGCATACCTTTACACTTTCAACATCAGAATCATTTCATAATATTGGCAAAAAAGAATGTTTGGAAGCCTCATACACGGCGGCAAAGTAAAAGTGTCAAGGCAATGGCAAAAGAAGTGCTAGACAAACGCATTAGTTTCCTGAAGGAATGGCCTTGTACTTGAGCGGGCCAGCAACTTGGCCATAAAGGCCAAGGTTCTCGCGGCCAATCATCTCATCTTGGACCTGCTCAATGCTCTTAAAGTAGCGGACAGTCTTGACGTGCAGCTCAAGAGTAGCATCGTCGTCGCACACTACCAGGGAGCGCGGGTGAGTCTGGATAGCCGACACGGTCCACATATGGTTGACCCCTTCCTCAATGCACTTTGCCAGGGCGATTGCCTTGTTGGCACCCGTAATGATGACAACCACCTCGCGCGCATCCATCACGGTTCCAACACCGACAGTGAGTGCCAGCTTAGGAACCTTTGAGACGTCGCCGCCAAAGAAGCGGGCGTTGGCAATAATGGTCTCGTAGGCCAAAGTTTTGACACGAGTGCGGCTCTGCAGAGAGCTCCCAGGTTCATTGAATGCGATGTGGCCGTCAGGGCCGATGCCGCCCATGAATAGCTCGATACCACCATAAGAATTAATCTTGGCCTCATATCTCTCGCACTCGGCCTGGAGGTCGTCGGCATTTCCGTTCAGGATATTGACGTTGCCCGGTGGGATGTCGATGTGCTTGAACAAATGACTCCACATGAAGCTGTGGTAGCTCTCTGGGTGATCGCGTGGCAGGCCGACATACTCGTCCATGTTAAACGACACGACATGCTTGAACGACAACTTGCCGTCGTTGTACAGTTGCACCAGGCGCTTGTAGACACCGATAGGCGACGAGCCGGTGGGCAAACCAATGACAAACGGGCGCTCTTCCGTGGGCTTGAACTGGTTGATGCGCTCCTTGATGTACTCGGCTATTAGACAGATGCACAGTCGAGCCGCTTGTTTAGTGTATAGCAGTATCAGGTGAAGGGAGCAGATATTGCAGTCAATTGTCATAGCGCAGGCTTCTAAAATGAAAGCAAGGCCGTGGCGGGCCACATGCACGCGCATAATGTAAGCAGGAGGGAGAGAGCAGGGTCAGGCGGGGCTTGACAAAATGGTTGCGGACTTTATCTCGGCATCGCATGCTTTCTGCCTCTCCTCCCGTTGAGGGATAGGGTATGTCCCTAAGCTGGCTACTACCAATGGTGGTGCTAGTAGGCGTAACTGCTAGTATTACTGCGCTTTCATGAAGAGGAGAGGCGGCATGCAGTTAAAGGCTAAATGGGCGTAGAAGAAAAGCGGGACAATGCATGCTTCCCAGTCGGCGGGTACAGCCTGGCCCAAGGCAAGCCAAGAGTTGATGGTCAGAGCGTGTGAATGATTCAGCAACAATTGAGCGAGATACGTACCAATATAGTCAGCGACAGTGTCGGCGTTGTGGCGGATAACGAGTCTCATTGTCTCTAGCTCTCTGGGAAAAGGTGTGGCAAAAAAGGTATTTGAGAAAAAGATGGTTTGAAAAAAAAGCAGAAAAGCAAAGAGGAAAAGATATGCAAGCAGCAATACGTCGCTGATGAACGCCCGCGCATGGGCCTGGGCGGCTGCTGCCTTTCAGACTTTGGCCCCGTGCCTCGAGCGCCTCCGATAATGTATGCGCGATTGCCTAGGAGGCGGAAACCACTCGCGCATGCACTGTGCGCCCAGCAAATCCACCACGATTTGGATTGGCCACGGAGCTTCCAAAAGAGGAACACCGCCTCCACTCGGCCTATTTTTCGGGGGCAACGTACTATCAGCCCATGCAGAAGAGTGCTTCCCCCAACATGGTACTATCCGGGGACGGCTTCTGTGTAGAAAATGAACCAGAGCTTGTGGTGATGTGCTTGGCGCTGCCTTGGCTTGGGCTTGGAGAATGTACTCGGGTCTCTCTATCTACTGGGGCCATCGCTATTCACGCTTTCATATGTAGAAGAGTTTAGATTGCGCAGCTCATCCACCCACCTGTCATTTTCAAAAGACCTTACTATAATTTCTATGGCTTTATACTTTTCTACGTACCTTCCCACAGTCAGGTCAGTAAAAGAGTAGTCAAAGACCTCTTTATCTCCATTTCTATTAAGTCCATAAAACTCTAGCTCGCAAGCACCTTTTGTAAACTCTTTCATATAAACCGTTATACAAACAACATCCATTACGGGCATATCTTCACTGAAATATTTACTAAAGTCACCCAATACTCCTTTATCTTTGGAAAGCTTAGCAGCCCAGCTAAATTCAACCTCTGTCATGCCCATACGTGTAGCTTGTAAAAGTGGTGAGTTGAGTAAATGGGAGAATGTAATGGAAGTTGAAAAGAGAGGCTACACTGCTAACCTTTTATATGCTGACCAAGGCTCTCGCTGCCAACGCCTATGCCTGCTTGTGGACACTGCGAGTGTCGCAGTCCGCTTTCCTTTGAGAAAAGAAGGCAGTGCGAGACTGGCTTCTTTTCAAGGTCGGCTCTCCCCTTAGTAGGCCCCTTTCACTTTTTTTTCATAGGCTTGGTAGTCGGGTGTTCGAAGAAGAAAAACAGGGCAACAGTAGGCTCAAAAATAGATGCAGTTGGCGCCCTTTGCTTTGTTAAGCAAAGTGAAGCGTGAGCAGTTCTCGCTTTTCTGCTCAAACCAGCGGCTGTCACCAGGTCACCTCTTTCAAAGCTCCAAAGCTGTGCATCCAGCTGAAATTGATGCCCGCGACGACTTAATTTATCCAAAGAAAGCTTCAAGCGCTTACTTCACATATAGCGCTACTAGTGTAAGTGTCTGTATTCATTAAATATAATGTGGATATGTGGCTACTCGGAATGAGATGTAAGTTGGTACTTTAGTTCTCTAGCATGGCTTGCCTGCGAACATCAATACGCTGGTCTCTGCGCCTGTCATTGGCGCTGCGAGCACGCTGAGCCAAAAGCTTTTCCCTCTTCACGACCAGCTTGGCATTGATGAACTCTTTCCCCTCGGGCGACCTCTTGTCAAACGCATATCCGCCAAGCATTTTTCGCTCGTCGTAGTAGTAAATGTTCTTGAGTGTCAGAAGCGTACCAAGATTCAAGGCGGGCGTAGTAGCTGTGAGGGTCTCGTAGTACTTAATCATCTCGCTCATCTTGCTTTTAAGGCTAGTGAGCTCGCGGTTAGTTTTCCCACGAGTTGCAGATTTGGTCAATTTATGAAAGCTCAGGCTAGTGTAGTCTGGCTGGGAATAGATGGTCAAGATTGCTTCCTTGTGTCCATACCATTTAAGGCCCTCTTGCAACGTCGGAAAGCTATACCAGCTGACGTAGTGTCTGGGCCCCTTGTCTAAAAGCTTTCTGTGCTTTTCGCTGAACGCAGAGACAACATGCAGGCCTATGTTGTCCAAAGTCAGGCTCTCGGTGTAGGGGAAGACAAACAGGAGTGGTTTACTGGGCGAAAGAAACCCATCTCCTTGATGGAAGACGTAGATATTGTCGTTGTTGCTGTTGGGCTCCATGGGAGATAGTGAAGAATAATAAGCAAGTTTGAGAAATAATTGAGAAGAAAAGAGATACAAGAGAACTCTTTCATTGCTGCTGCATCCTTTATAGAAAGTATATGGTTTCCTCTTGTTTTCACTTTGCGTACATTTCGCTCATTTGAAGTGTTCATCTGAAGAAGAATTCCCAGGGATGACCGCAGCAAGAAAATGACTGCGGCCACCACTCTTCCTTGATTTGCCAAACTGCGGGCTAATGCAGCATCAGTGGAGGTAGCGCTAGTGCTAAAAGCCGTAGTATCATACTCAAGTAAAATAATGCGTGGAAGTATGCCTATGCCTTAGTGCAAGCTTTTAAAGCAAAGCACAAGCTTACTAAGCGGCCAGTGCTGTGCATTAGGTCTGATTTCTTGCACGATTCAAACCTTGTTCTCATTCTTTCAAATGTTCCATTGCGTGTATTGAATGTTATAAATACTCGGTGTAAACCAGGTTGATAGTTAATCGCTAAAAAAGTAACTTCCTCTTGAACAAAAACTGTTGCCTGCGATTAGCGGTTTTGCAACTCCAACCTGGACATATTAATGCTCACTTCCCTGCTTTTGGCGTTAATGTTGTGCCGACGCTGCGCCAAAAGTTTTTCTCTCTGGACAATTCGCTTAGCCTGAATAATTGCCTTTCCTTCAGGAGACCTCTTGTCAAAGCCATTGGCTCCAACTCTCTTCTCTGCCTCGTAGTAGATGATATTGCTAGTCCCCAGCCTCTTCATTGCTCCCCTTACGGTTTCTTGCTCGGCAATACTCTCATAGAGCTTTATCATCTTGTCCATCTTGTTTTCCACATTGTTGTTCTTGCGGCAGCTAGCATACCGAGCAAGGTCCTTGGTCATTGGGCGAACGTTTAAGTTGAGTTCATCTCGGCGCTTAAATGTGAGCAGTATCGCTCTCTTGCTTTTGTCTTGTTTAACTTTTTCGCTGAGTACTTGGGAACTAATCCAGCCACAAAATACTTTTTCCTTGATGTGCAAAACTCCCCGCTTCTTTCTTAGCTCAAATACCAGAAAGCGACCCATGTCTCTAGTGGTCAGGGTTTCTGTGTAGGGAAAGACGAATAGAATGGGTTCATTCACTACAGATCCCCCGTCACCGTTAAGATAGACATAAATGTTGTTGTGCTCCATTGAAGGTTTCAGAATAACAAACAGTTAGTGAGTAGAAGAAAAAGTAAAGAAGAAAAAACAAAGAAGATAGAAGCCGTTTCTCATAAGAGCCAGATTTTTTGGCCTACTGCGGCCACTTTCAAAGCAGCGCTCAAAGCATGCTTTTCTTTCCAGGTGACACGTTGCCTTGACTGCTCCTTAGAATAGCAGCTTGCACCAAGTAGCCCTCATTGCATCTGTGCTGATATAGACGTAAGTGCGTATAGTCCAGTCAGATGTTAGGCATTGAGGTGCACCGCCAACAGATATGTGTACCGGTCGACCACTGGCTTGTGTCATCCCTGCCGCTGTCAAACCCGCCTCCTGTGCATGTTTAGACTCTGCTTTTTTCACGCAAAGCACTGATACCAAATCCATGCTGAGCTATAAGCTTTTCTCATGCTAAACGTACTCTATTGCGGAATGGCATTTTCTTTAGAGGCACTCCTTTCAAAAGCGACTGTACTGGCAGTCCTTTGCTCATCATATAGAAAGATATTTCTCGCCCCCAACTGGCTCCAAATATCCGAAACTGGTTTGGTCACCGTCGCTTCCTCGTAGTACTTTATCAATGCATCCATCTTGTTCTCAACCCTGCTACTCTTGCGACTAGCATTATCCTTTGTCATTGGCCGAACATTTACACAAGCGAAAGCTGAGTGATCGTGCACGAAAACTATCGCCTGAGTGCCCTTATATTGCTCAGCTCCACACTTCAAAACCATTTCGCAGATCCAGATGTTGCTGTGTTTGGTGGATTTAGATAGCAGCTCTCGGTTTCTTTTGCTAAACTCAGAAACGCAAAACTCGCTAATGTCTTTGGAGGTCATTGTCGCGGCGCTGGGAAATACAAATAAGAAAGACTCTTCTGGCGCGGTAGTAGAGTTTACCTGGTGATAGACGTAAATGTTACTGAGCTCCATTGAAAAGGAAAAAAATACAAGAAATAGGCTAAGAAAGTATGGACGAAGGCAAAAAGCAAGCCAACTACGCATGAGTTGGGATTTTTATGTTTGCTGGGGCTACTCCGCCCAAAGGCAATGACTACAAAGCGCCTTTTCTTTTTATGACAAGTGTTGAGTAGTGGCCGCAGTAAATACTGCGGCCAGTCATTCTGCGCTCTGGATAATGGCAAGGCCCAAGCTGTGAAAAGCAAAACCGTCCAAGCTGTTTATCCCTAACAAGAACATTTATTAGCACCGACGTAGAATTGAACTCGTAAGATATGTAATAGTATGGATATCAAGTTGGAGAACCCTTTCTTTCGTGAGTATACCAATGCCTCGCTAAAAATGGCGGCTGCATCCGAATATTCATGCTAGCAACAGTAGATGCTCGTACTAAAGACAAGAGCTAGCGCTCAGCAGCCATACGCTTACGAACCCAGTTTTCGAGGCCACCAGCGACAATGATCTCCTGCGCGGCCTTTCCGACCCTTGGCAATCCCGTTTCAAAGGCCACGGCGCCTTTGCTGTCCATAAGAGCAATTTTACCCCCAACCAGGTCAGCGTCAGCAATGAGCCCAGTCACAGCAGTCAGCGGCGCCTCGGGGAAAGCTGCGCGCAGCCAGGCAACAAGCACAGGCGACTCGAGCACCAACAAGCCATTGTTGACAGCATTGCGCTTAAAGGTCTCGCTGGCACTAGCACAAATAACCAGCCGTACGCCAGCGGCCAGGATAGCCGTAGCTGCCTGCTCGCGAGATGAGCCAGTGCCGAAATTGGCGCCAGCAACCACAACGTCATCAGGGCGCACTAGGCGGGCAAACTCTGGGTCATAGTTCTCCATGACGATGGCCCGCATTTGCTCGCGGCTGATGTCGTCCTGGTACGTATACTTGCCCGGGTAGATACCGTCGGTGTTCAGGTTGTCGGCTGGTAAGAAGATGAGACGGCCAGACAGCGACTGCGGGAAGCCGCTAATAGCGCTATTAGCAGCGTCTAAGGATGCAGCAGCTGGCTTGGCTACGTGCACTTGGCTGCCATAGAGAACGGGGCGTACAGATGGTGGGTGTGCCGTGCCAGAAATAGCGGTCTCGGGCGAGCAGATGTAGCCCTGGAGAGCGGAAGCAGCAACCACAGCGGGGGAGGAGAGATAGGTGTGTGCGGCCTTTGAGCCCATGCGGCCCTTGTAGTTTCGGTTCGTAGCAGAAATGCCAACTTCACCGTCCTCCAGCAATCCCACGCCCAGACCAATACACGGGCCACAGCCCGGTGGCAACGGCGTAGCGCCAGCATCCACCAGTACCTGCCAGTCGCCACTCGCCTGCGCATCAGCCAAAACCTGGCTAGACGCAGCGGCCACATACCAGGCAACGCCCGGCGAAACCTTTACAGGCACCCCGCGGGCCTCCTGCACACCCCTAACAACATCGGCAGCTTCGCGCAGGTCCTTCTGTCGCGAATTGACGCACGACAGCAAATATGCCTTGTGGATATGCACACGACGCGGCTCCAGCTCGCCCAGCGGCTGGGCAATCTTGACCGAGTCAGGGCCAGCCACATGCGGGGTCAGCGAAGACAGATCCAGCCACAGGGTCTTTGCATAGACTGCGTCAGGGTCGGCAGTCCAGCGGCTTGGGTCAGCAGCAACATCTCGGCGCAGTTTGGCCACAGTGTCGGGATTTACAATGGCGTGAGCTCCGCGCTCAGCACGTTCATCATACCAGCGCAGCGTGACATCGTCGACAGCAAACAAGCCGGCTAGCGCGCCCCACTCGGTAGTCATATTGGCGATAGCCAGACGGTCCTCCACGGGCAGGCTCTTGGCACCATCGCCAACAAACTCCACTGCGTGGTTGAGGACCTCGTCGTTGGCAAACAGCGCGCACAGAGCCACAATGACGTCCTTGCCTACGACTCCCGGCGCCAACTCGCCTCTCAGCTCGACGCGGGCTACTGGCGGCGCCTGCCACCACGTCTGAGCCGTAGCCCAAATAGCCGCCGCATCGGTCCTCACCACTGGCGTGCCCAGACACCCGACGCCCCCATACATGTTCGAGTGCGAGTCAGAGCCCACGACCATGGTCCCCGGCCACGCATGGCCCTCCTCTACCAGCACCTGGTGTGCAATGCCACGCCCTGCGGGATAGAACTTGCTGCCATGCGTCTTGGCAAATGCCTCGATCCCCGCGTATTTGGCTTGGTTCTTCGCGCTGGTGTTCTGGATATCGTGATCGAGAGCAAACACTGGCTGCTGGGCGTCGGCTAGCCGCCGTGCACCAATGCTACTGAACTTTGGGATCACAGCACCGGTATTGTCGTGCGTCATTATGTGGTGAGGCCGGATCCCGATGAAGTCTCCGCTACGCACTACTTCGCCCTCGGCTAAATCTACTGCATGCCGCTGTGCGATCTTCTCTACCAACGTCTGCCCGCCACCGCATCTAGCTGCTTGTGAGTACGTGCGCCGGCGTGCTTGGGCGGCAGCGGCGGCTACTAAAAGTCTAAAGCTCATCGAACGCGGTATAAAGTAAATAAATATAGAAAAAAAAGAGATGAAAGAGAAGAGCAAGATAACCTCGGGAAACAAAAAAGTGACTCACCGATGTTTGATGAGTGGCTAGAGCGTGTCTCATCTAATCTACACGTGACAAAGTCGCCCCATTTCGAATCAAGAGTACCGATCGTAGCAGAGTATCGGGCAGATAAGCTACAAACGGTACCCCCGCAGGAGTACAAGTCAACAGAAATCGTGGATGGCACTAAAGTAGGATGGCCTAGTACTAGGCGTCGCCTTCTAGCCCATCGACAGACTCACAAGGAACAGGTTCAGGCTAGTCGCGAAAGGAAGGCCAGGGAGGTAGCAAGCATCGTTGCGTCTCCAATGCATTGCATTCAGAGGCTAGTAATGGCGTGTCCAACGCCAGACATCGAAACCGAGTGGCAAAAGGCGTACAACAAGGCAAAAGCCAAGCGGACAGCCGATGACTCAGCTACAGCTCCTGAGAAGCCCCCGTTGAAAAAAAGGGCCAAGAAATAGGACCAGATCCTAATCCAGATAATCGCCGAAAGCTATAGATTTAATGAGGATATGAAAAGCAGTGTATTTGAGATACGTCCTTGGAGCGCCTCGTCCCTGCTGGCTGATCTTGCTGCCGCGCGGTGTTTTCGAGTGTGTGCTCAGACATTCACGATCGGCCTATTCGTGTGTGGATTCGCCCGTATCCACATAGCGCCCACTGCATGTATCAGCCACCTGGAGCCAGCATCACATCAAGTCATAAGAATAGATTTTTTTAGGCAGAGGCATCATAGGAGTGCATGTTATTAGGCTGTGCCCTTCTATTCAACGTCATTATCCTTTACTGGTGCCGAGTGCCGGAACCCCTTGACGTTGGGGCTATTCTTAGACTGCATCTCAAGCAGGGTATTGAGCTTGGCGCTCTGGTGGGCGTACTGAAAGTGGCATAGCTTTTTAGCAATGACAGCCACCAAAGCAAAAGACAAAATGCCCCAATTCCCGGCACTGCCGAAACTACGACCCTTGAAAACCCGAAGCACAGCCACGGTCGTCCCCACGCCAATGCCATACAAGAGGCCCTCGCGCGCACAGGGTTCCGTGTCAAGCACACTGCGCAAATCCTTGAAACTATGCGCCTACATTATTTATAGAAATTAGCCATGAAGCCAAAACAAAAAGATAGTGAACACATCTTTAGGAGATTACCTTGACGACGTCCGAAAGCGTTGTGTGTGGCTTTTGTGGCTCGTTGCTGTCTGTCATCGCTCCAGGATAAATTGTTCTTTGTAATAGCAAATAAAGAAAGGTGATGATCTCGAGGTCAGACTTGGCAAAAGGGAGGGGCTTAATCCACGATCCGCCCGCCGATCTTATGGCTTGAAAAGCAGATACAAGGCGGGGGAGGGGTCTTTTATTGGGCGGGAATTCTTTGCACTGCATGGAAGGATGTACCAAACCAAACAATCCAACACAACTCCCCCCTTTTTCGGCAAACCCAACAAAACAAAAGCCGGCACAAGTTTTTTTTTATTTTTTTTGGTTGGGCAACAACATAATGGCCCAAGCCTCCACAGCAATTGTCGAAAAGTGCATTTAAAAACGTGCATTTTTCAAACGCCGTTTTTCTCTCTTTCTCCTTTTCCCGTTTCGTATCCTCATGTTATCCACGTCCGCTCAGCCTCTTTTTTCTCGTCACACCCTCTACATATATATCCGTCTCCCCTCCCCCCACTTTGCTTCCTAAGCCTCTAGTCTAAACTCTCTCTCTTGTATTCTGCCTTTACTTGCATCCTCGTTTCCTCTACACATCGCCTTTTATTTACACCACAATATGCTCGCTCTACAGCCCACCAACCCACAGCCTCAGGCGATGTCACAGGTGGCGATGCCTCAGGCTGCGGTGGCCGGTCTGCCCAAATACAGCCTCGTAGCGCCCTCGGCGCAGGTTCACCCGCTAATCGTGTACCTCTCAAACTCCATCAAGCGGGATGTGCGCCTGCTAGCAGCGATGGGAGCCATCAAGGAGCCGGGAGCGCGCGTCATTTGCAGCTATCTTCCGCACGCCACGACGGCCGACGACGAAGCCGACACAATCGCCAAATCGCTCTCCACGGCGTACGCGTTCCCCCTAGCGACGCCCACATCGCTCGCAGAGTACACAGCGAGCAACAAGCCGGCGGCAGGGTCGCTCTTCTCCCAGGCAGCGGCCAATGCGGGCAACAAGGACCCGGTGGATGCCAAGCGCGCGATAGCCCACGCCAAAAAGCTCAACCGGCAGCGCTCGGAAACCGCGCCCCTGCGGCCCGCCTCCCAGCAGCGCGCGCCGCCGTCGTCGCCGCGCAAGGAGAAGAGCAGGCACGAGGGCCTCGGCGCCAAGCTCGGCGCCTTCTTCAACAAGCTGACGCTGGATTCGGAGACCAGCCCCCGGCTGCGCATCACGACGCCCAGTCCCCGCGGGTCCATGGCAAAGCTGCCGTTCCCCAGGGCGCCGGGCTCCAGCTCGCCGCTCGCGTCGGTGTCGCTGGCCACCCTGGCCGAGGAGGCCTCGGACGAGCCCCCGCGTGTGGCCCACCGCCAGACGGTCAGCCACTGCCAGACGCCGCTGGGGGTCATGCAGACGCGGCAGCTCCACGAGCAGCGCAAGCCGTCGCAGAACAGCCAGCACTCGGGCACCACCACGCAGTCGGCGTCCGACGGCTCGTCGGGCGCATCGACGCTGACAGCAAACACGAGAAAGCGCAGCTTCACGCACCTCGGCCTCTCCATGGAGTCCCTGCCCTCCGAGCATCCGCCCCAGTCGGCTGGGCCCCAGCTGCGCCGCGCCAAGCCCACAGCGAACCTGGCCACATTCCACGCCAAACTGACCACCAGTGTGGCTCCGACCAACTCCCTCGGCCTGGTCCTCCAGGCATCCTCAGTGGCGCCCAAGCCCCTCCCCACCCGCGCCCAGCGCCATCACAATAGCCTGAGTCTCGCCAACAAGGAGCCGAAAAGCCCAACCGCCCGTGCAAACTACGGCCTCTCGAGCATTGTCAGCTCCCGCTACAGCGCTGCTGCCTCCTCCCCCCTTTCCTCCAAGCCTGCCTCGGCCTTCCCGCCCATGCCCTCCGACGCCTGCCAAGCAGCCATGCTTTCCGGCTCCTCCACGCAGCTCTCGCTGCTGGCTCGGGAACAGAAGGACAATCGCCGCTCGCAGCAAAAGCCCCCGCCCGTCGCAAAGGCCCTCAGCGACTCGTCCGCAGACTCAGCCATCGCCTCCATGCTGGTCATCGCCACCTCCACCTACGACTACTCGTCCAGCATCAAGGGCGACCTGGAGTTCGTCAAGGGCGAGCGCATTATCGTCCAGAGCAAAGTCAACGACGACTGGTGGTTCGGCTCCATTCTGCCGGAGTCTGGAAGGGGCTCAACCGGTCGCTCGGGCATGTTCCCCCGCAGCCATGTTTCCTTCAACTAGTAGTCTCCCCTTGGATCTTCTCTTCTCTGCGCTTCTTTTCCAAACAACTGCTTCACCCTTTTTCTTTGTAAATCAACAGAACGAATCATAGATTCCCTCCTGCAGGAGGCGGCGGCGGGAAGATGGGTGGAGGAAACCGCTGCGCAAACGCATCCACGAGCTCGTCGTCAGCCTGGATGACGCGGACAAGCCATTCTCTGCAGTAGTCACGCTGCGCCTTCAGCGCTTCGGGGCCAAGCGCTGGCTTTTGCTGGTTGCCAACATCGGCAGCAGCGGCGGCAGCAGCAGCAGCAGCAGCAGCGGGGCCTGGCTGCGTCGAGCTCATGCGCTGGCGAACAAGAGACACCAGCTGCTCAGCCAGGCTGTGAGCCACGCTGGCGTTGCCGCCACCACCCATGCCGTGCATTATAGGCGGCGACACATGCGCAGGGCCCGGGTGCCCGGGATGCCCCAGCGGCAGCTGCGGAAAGGCGTACATGCCGGGCACCATCCCGCCAAAGCTGGGGGGTGCGGGCGACGCATGAGCCGATCGGTTCACGGCCGGGCCTGCCACCATTTGCGGGTGGTACCAGTACTGAGCCATTTGCTGCCCGTACGCCACGCCGGGCCCCGCCTGCTGAGTGCCAGG
The DNA here is from genome assembly GCA_027578835.1 of Coemansia sp. RSA 2050. Lineage (NCBI taxonomy): Eukaryota > Fungi > Kickxellomycota > Kickxellomycetes > Kickxellales > Kickxellaceae > Coemansia > Coemansia sp. RSA 2050. Next base: position 92,095 of record JANBSU010000026.1, on the reverse strand, counting down.
CAGCGGCGTAGCAATGGTCGATGGTGGGAACGGCGACGGCACTGGGTGCAAAACGGGCGATGCCGGCTGAGGAACTCCAGCTGCCTGGTAGCCGGCATTGCTACTGCTTGCATGGACGGCTGGCACCGAAAGCGGCGACCTAAACTCCAAAGCGCTGCTCCCCGACTGATCGTGCTGCTGCTGCTGCTGCTGCTTTTGGCCACTATCACCGCCCGCAGTGCTCGCTTCATGCGGCTTGACTGACTTTCTGGCCATAATAATCGCCGGGTCCGACGGAAGCGCCCGAGCATTCGCACCGGCGTCCTGGCCCTCAACTCCAGCATTAACGTCAATCCCAATAGCCTGCATCTTACTCGCCAAATCCAACACTTTAGCGCTCGTCGCTGCAGCCGCACTGCTGTCTCCAGCCGCCTTATTCTGGTTCTGCGGCTTCTGCCGAGAGTGGTTAACAATCGCCGAAAGCGCATTAGAGCCACCCTGGTACTCCGGCCCAGCGCCCTTCCTGCTATTGGACCGGCTGCGAGGATAAAGCCGCTCAAACTCCTTCTCCTCGTCCGAATTCTTGGGGTAAAGCCGCTGCGGACTCTGCCCCGAAAACGCCGACTTTACGCTCTTGCAGCACGCCCCCAGCTGCTCTGGAATCCTAATCCGATCCGCCTCCTCATAGATCCACACCCCCAGAATCCCATTCCCCGATGTGTACATGATAATCTGGTCCGACGTCTGGAAGCTCATATCGCCACCAAGGTGCTCAGTAAAGTTCTCCAACCCCAACCGGTTCATAATCGTGAATCCATAGTATGGCGCCGAATACCTACAAAACACAATTTGCCGCCCAAGATCCCACTTTGCTTACTATTATCAGCCTTCTTTAAGCCTGCTCCTTCTCCCCCCCCCTCCCTACCAGGCAGTAGTTACCTTTTGTAAATAAAGAGCGCGCCCTCGACCTCCTTGTTCTTCTACGACATTAAGCGTAAATAAAAAAAACAGGGTGCATGCAGAGGAATGTTTTAGCGCTCAACACTGCTAAACCCCTGTTGCTCGTTGTTAGCCACGAGTCCCACACGCTGGACTTACCCACTCCTGGGTCGTTTCTTGGAACTGATAAAGCACCACGTGGCTAGTCGTGTCAATGATTGCCTCAATTTGGTCGTCGTACCGCCGTAAGACTTGCAGATTTGCTGCTAATTTCTTGCGTGCATCGTTGGACAGTTTGCTAGGCGCCATTCGAAAAAAAAATACGGTAGTCTATCAGTAGCGGCCGCTCAAAATGAAATAGAAAGCTCGCCAAAATGAGGAGAAAAAAAAGGGAAAAAAAGTATCTAAAAAAAGGAAAGCAGCGTGTTTATACACTTTGTGGAGAGGCAAGCTGTTCTCAGGCTTGTCTATAGTTCGCATAGATCACGTGAAATGATAATGAGCCTTGATTTTTCGGGGGCTGGTGATCACGGGTGTCTAGGATTATCTAGTTGGCAGAAGAGTACCAAAGATGGAGCTGGTCTGCTAGGCCGATCGCCATACATACCCTTTGCAACAGGTGGCAATCAGAGACATACTAAAAACAGCTCCGCATTCAGATGTATCCAGCTATCACACATCACCAAGTTAGCGTCACACAGACCGCAACCGGTCGCAGATCGCTAGAGTATTATCACGACAATCTACGAAATGCGCCGTTAATACAAGCTCTACCACTTTGGATAAACACGGACATTTTCCAAACCCTCAAAAAGTAAAAAAGGTGCTTTTTTCGCTCCAAAACAGGCAACAGTATTTCATTATTTACAGCCCCCAGAGAACAAAAAAAGCCCCGTGTTTTTTTTTCACAGGGATGCGAAGAATACTGGAAAATCCAACACATTGCGCAATTTCTCTTTCTCTCCTTCCCCCTAATATGCAGACAAGTTTTTCCTTTGCGTTACAAACATTCATGCAGCGATTAGAGGCAGCAACTACTCAGCGACCTCCATGCACTTGACAGTGTCGATCGGGAGATGCAGCCCCCCACCTTCTTACTAGATTATACCTGTTCCCCAACAGGAGTGAACATGCGCGAAAGGATATTCGGTCGGCCTAATCTGCATATCAATTGCCTGTAAGCCCGCATGCTTCTGAAGCAGCCTCAAATAGACACCTCCCGCTAAATGTGCGCTTTTGGTGCTTGTCTGACCAAAAAATCTAGTCACCTGGCAATTGCCACATGCAAGTACAACAAAACTGGCCGGTTCGCCAAGTCTGCCAGATAAAAGCCTATATGTACCTCCCCCCTTTTTCCCCCTCTTCCATGCTCGATTATTACAGTGCCATCTCCGCGCCTTAATATTCTTTTTCTCATGTGTCGCGTGAACTAGCCGCAACAATCTAATTTCGCTAGCCTCCCTCTGCGTTCACTTGTTGCCTTATTTTAGTACCTGCCTGCCTATCTTTTTTCCCCGCACCTATAGTGTCTTGTTTATCTTATCTCTGCGCGATTGACGTATAGCTAGTACTAAATCGAGTCGTTTTCTTTCACGCGTCCCAATACTTGTTCTCGCTATTTCATTTTGCAAGTTACTACACCAAAAAAAAGACTAAAGACTTTTGTGTGCTAGCTGCAATGCGCCGGATTCGGTACAATAGCCCGATGACCCAGATGGTCATCATGAGCTTTGTCTGCTTCTTTTGCCCGGGCATGTTCAACGCACTCAATGCCATGGGTGGCGCCGGACAGATTGACCGCGAGGCCTCAAACAATGCCCACACAGGCCTCTACAGTACATTCATAGTCTTTGGATTACTCGGAGGAGCCATTGTTAACCTGCTAGGAGTTCGTTGGACAATCTTTGCCTCGGGCCTTACCTACTCCCTATACTCGTCCTCGTTCATCTATCTCAACAGCACGGGCAACGGCGCATTCACAATAGCCACGGGCCCGATTCTAGGCATTGGCGCGGGCATTCTATGGTCGGCTCAGGGCATGATCATGATGTCGTATCCAGTGGAGAGTCAAAAGGGCCGCTATATCGCCATATTCTGGGTCATTTTCAATCTCGGCGGCGTCATCGGCGGCATAGTCCCCTTCGCAACCAACTATCACCAAGGCGACAACAAAACCGCAGTCCCCCTATCCAATGCCGGGTACATAGTATTCATCGCCCTGGAGGCCCTAGGCGCAGCGAGCGCGCTCTTCCTGGCGCCACCCTCCCGGGTTATCCGCGACGACGGCTCCCACGTAGTGTTGATCAACTACACGAGCGTAGGCTTTGAGGCCAAGGAGATTCTCAGGCTGTTCCGCAATCGCTGGATGCTGCTGCTAGTGCCAATGAGCGTGGTCTCCAATTTTTTCTACACATACCAATACGGTCCCTACAACGGGTCCATATTCACGCTGCGCACGCGCGGCCTCAACTCCATGCTCTACTGGGCCTCGCAGATGGCCGCCGCCTACGCCATCTCGTTTCTCCACGACTACCGCGCAATAAGCCGCCGCCAGCGTGGCATCTACTCGCTAGTGCTGCTGACCATCCTGGCCAATGTCATGTGGGGCTGCACGCTGATTGTCCAGAACAGGTACACGCACGGTCCCCTGGCCAATGGCGAGCCCACAGACTACCCGAACGGTCTAATTGACTTTAAAGAGTCCTCCCGTGCCGCCGGCCCCATCATCCTGTACTGCTTCATGGGCGCGGTCGACGCTGTGTGGCAGTCGTATGCGTACTGGATTATAGGCACAATGACGAATGACTCGCAAATGCTGGCGCGCTACGCGGGCTTCTACAAGGGCGTGCAGTCATTGGGCGCAACCGTGGCTTGGCAGCTGGACGCCCAGTCGGTGCCACTCATGACCCAGCTAATAGTCAACTGGGTCTTGATGGTCCTAGCGATGCCATTCATGTTCTACGTCGCGGCCAACGTCAAGGACACGTCGGAGGAGATCGAAGCGCTTCCCGCCAACGACTGGCAAACAAAGTACTACGCAAGCATCAGCGACATCCTGTAGTATATAGTCACTTTAAAAATCAATGAGGCTGAATGTAAAAAAGACAAATGTTTACTTGAACAGCTTCTGCAGCGACGTGTTCTTCTCTGAGTCCTTCTTCATGATCTTGGACACTGCCATCTCAAAGTCCTCCTGCGTCACATGCACGCGGCGCTCGCGCAAGGCGTACATGCCGGCCTCAGTGCACACGCCCTTGACCTCGGCTCCGCTGGCGCCAGTCAGGCGCTCAGCAATCTTGCGCAGGTTGATGCCCCGCGTCAGGTTCATCTTGCGCGAGTGGATGCGCAGGATATCCGTGCGAGCCACCTCGTTGGGCGGCGGGAACTCGATCTTGCGGTCAATGCGCCCCGGGCGAAGCAGAGCCGAGTCCAGAATGTCAATGCGGTTGGTGGCCATGATGACCTTGATGCTCTGCGTGGGCTCAAACCCATCGAGCTGGTTGAGCAGCTCCAGCATCGTCCGCTGCACCTCGGAGTCGCCGCCGCCGGACCCCGAGTCGCCGCGCGACGAGCCAATGGAGTCGATCTCGTCCATAAAGATAATCGACGGCGCATGCTCCCGCGCCATGACAAACAGCTCACGCACCATGCGGCTCCCCTCGCCAATGTACTTCTGCACCAGCTCCGACCCCGACACGCGGATGAACCGGCAGTCAGTGTGGTGCGCAACCGCACGCGCCAGCAGCGTCTTGCCCGTGCCAGGCGGGCCATACAGCAGCACTCCCTTGGGCTGCGCAATACCCAGCGCCTCAAACAGCTCCGGGTGCTTCACGGGCAGCTCGATGACCTCCTTTATCTCCTTAATTTGCTTGTCGAGCCCGCCAATCATATCATACGTCGAGTCAGGCACCTTCTCCACCATCATAAGACTGACCAGCGGGTCGATTTTGCTAGGCAGGATCTTGCACAGCTTATACGTGTCCGGCTGCAGCGAAATGCGCGTAGAAGGCGTAAGCTTGGTAATGTCAATATCATCCTCAACGTCCACGACGTACTTTCCTTCGGGCTGGATCTTGACCAGCGCCTTCTTCTTGCCAATCACCTTAATAACCTCGCCAATAGTCAGCCCGGGCTCCTGCAGCAGGTTCAGCTCGTCTTTCAGCAAGCGGACTACCCCAAAAGGTAAAAAGCCAGAAGGCAAAAAGCATAATTAGTGGGAATTAATCGAGGCCTTTTGCATTAGCAGATGCAGAATTGTTTCCAGGCTTCCTTACCTCTGGCATTCAAAGAGTTGCGCTGGGCCTCGAGGCGGCGCAGATTCTGCGTCTTGTCAACAATCTTTTGCTCTGCCTCTTGGATTTTGTGCAAATGGTACTCGCGGATTCCCTGTGCGCCAGCCTGGGGCTTGTCAGCGACCTGTGCAGCCGCCCGCAATCCGTGTGTAATAGCGCCGCTCGACATTCTGAATTAAAAATCTAATAATACTGCAATTAAAGCAAAGCACCAGCAGAACTCGAAAGCTGCTGACATCTCATGCGTGAGTGAATGACGCGGCCAGAGTAGATCAATAGATCATGGTCTATGATTAAGGGTAGGAAAGGCGCTACTTGCACTTTGCAAAACCAAAGGCCAGCCTGGCCAGCGAAACCACCTTTTATCAGCAAGCAGCAGCAAAATTATAATTCATTTATAAAGGTGAGCTATTCCGATACCTCGTATCCATCCCAACGTTGCGCATCCGTCCACCGCAATACACGCATCCATCCGGAGCTACGATTCACGCGCGATTGGAGCTGGCTAGCGACATTTGGCGAAAATGCATTTCGCCACATTTGATGGATTCAAATTTTTCGTGGAATTTCAAATTCACATTCGGAGCACGTTTTGCTCTTTACCATACCCGAAGCCCTCCTCGCCAGGCTGCAAACACGCGCTTTGAACGCAGCGATTGAGCGATCGTGGCAAATGCGCTACACTATTTGGAGGAATTGAAGCAAACATCCATTTACTAACATATAAAACTGGGTCCTCCTTTTTCATGTATAGATGGTTCGTCCTGCCCGCAAGGTTAACATTGTTAAGAAGCGCACCAAGCCTTTTGTGCGCGTCCAGTCGGACCGCTTCAAGCGTGTGCCTACCTCGTGGCGCCGTCCCGTGGGTATTGACTCGCGTACCCGCCGTCGCTTCAAGGGTACCCGCCCTCATGCCAAGATCGGTTACGGATCGAACAAGTCGACCCGCTTCCTGCTCCCCGACGGCTTCCGCAAGTTCACCATCCACAACAAGAAGGACCTCGAGAGCCTCCTGATGCTTAACCGCACCTACGCCGCCGAGATTGCCCACAACGTCGGTGCCAAGAAGCGCATCGAGCTTGTTGAGCGCGCCAAGCAGCTCAGCATCAAGGTCATCAACGCTGACGCTCGTGTCCGCGCTGTCGAGAACTAAATTGGATTCCTTTTTCACTAGTGTTTCCATTTTATCAAAGAAAAATGACTTTATACATGCCTACATATTGTGCTTCGTAGATACATGAGAAATATCGATTTTTTGGCATTACGTGTAAATGTTGTAGTAGTGCACCCTCCTAAAAAACATTTATTAGGCAATGCATAAAGTTTGGAAAAGAAGCAGGAGGTGGCACAATAGTAAGAGAATATAGCCACAGACCCACCCCCACATCCGTTTCGCACTCTTAACGGTAAGACTTTTGGTAACGGGCACGAGCACCGGGACCACCGAACTTCTTGGGCTCGCAGCGACGGGGGTCAGCAACAAGCAGGGAGCGGTCATAGGCGATCAGGATGTCCTTGATCTCCTTCTTGGATGCCTCATCGACGAACTTCTGGTAGAAAGCAACCAGGCCCTTGGCAATAGCCTGACGGATAGCATAGACCTGCGAGGTCTGTCCACCGCCCTTGACACGGACGCGGAGGTCAAGACCAGCGAACTTGTCCTCACCAACGATCAGGATAGCCTCGTACACCTTGAACCTAAGGATCTCGGGCTCGAGGAGCTCAAGTGGGTGCCCGTTAATGCGGATCATACCCTTACCGCGCTTGACGTGAGCGACGGCGGTGGCGTTCTTCTTGCGACCGAAAGTCTGGACAGCCTCCATTTGTCTACAGAATACAAACAAAATTTACGAAATGCATTAGCAAGCGGTTCGAAATTTCACAAAATGCCGACAATCGCAATTTCGATTCTAGTTCAGCCATATAAAAAATCGACCCCTCCAGTGATGGATACGCCGACTGCTGATGTCGAATCCATCGGGCGTTTCCCCTCCCTCCTCTGCGTGTATACTCGCGTTGGATGCAAATAAGATTCGTACAATTTATGTCTGAGCTTGAGTTAAAAAACGTGATGGTGGGATTTAAGAGGTCAGAACTTGAGCGTAGCGATAGCTGAAAGCACAAGTGCGCCCTTCACCTCCCCCACTCACAGACAGTCGAGCCGAGCCGAGTCGCAAACGAGCCGCGAATTAGCGCCAGTCGGGCCAAAGTCGCAAGTAAGAGCAGCAACCAGACATTCATCGGCCTTTTCACACCACAGTCGTCGGCGCTATTTATTTTCATAATTCAACGCTAGATTAAAAAACGTACGAGTAAAATATCGAATCCATCGCGAGTATACGATCGCATCCATTGCCAGAAACAAACGCATCCATCGATGTCGACAAAAGAGCTCGTTTTGGCAATTGGGTTGAAAATTTCAAATAATGTTTCCAAACACAAGCCATTACTAACACCCCCCACATTTGAAATGCTGCAACAAATTCGAATCTTTTTAGATGCAGAACAAGCAGCTGCCCAACACTCACTTCCGCAAGGAGTGGGATCTCCGCGTCCGCACCTGGTTCAACCAGCCCGGCCGCAAGCTGCGCCGCCGTCGTGCTCGCGTTGCCAAGGCTGCTCAGATCGCGCCCCGCCCCACCGAGCTCCTGCGTCCCGCCGTCCGCTGCCCCACGGTCAAGTACAACCGTAAGGTCCGCGTCGGCCGTGGCTTCACCTTCGAGGAGCTGAAGGCCGCCGGCATTGGTGCCAAATACGCCGCCACCGTGGGTATCGCCGTCGACCACCGCCGCCGCAACCGCAGCGAGGAGTCCCTGGCCCTCAACGTCCAGCGCTTGAAGGCCTACCAGGCTAAGCTCATTGTCCTCCCCCGCAACCCCAAGCAGCGCACCGCCGAGGACCTCGAGGCCTACAAGAACGCTGCACAGGCCTCCGGCCAGGTCGTCCCCGTCCCTGCCGCCTTTGTTGATGAGGCTCCCCGCGCCGTCACCGCCGAGGAGAAGAAGTCCCGTGCCTATGTCACTCTTCGCCAGGCCCGCGGCATCCAGCGCAGCGTTGGCAAGGTGCAGAGGCGCATCGCCTTCATCAAGGAGAAGAAGGAAAACGCAAAGAAGTAAATACAAAGTACTAGTCCTTGTGTTTAGTAAATTCATTAAGCAGCGTGAAGAGCTCGCCCACACTCCCAAGAACAGTGCTATCAATTGCCTATGAGAGTTTGTTGTGCATCTATTGTTCTAGCTTTGGTTACTGCTGCTGCTATTGCCCTTTGCAGCTCGCCGGCCGCGAGTAGCAGATCCCTCTGACTGCGCATGCCTACGCGACTGCGTTTTAAAATCCAGCATTGGCGGCGGAAGCGGTTCAGCCCACGGGTTGGGCAGGCGGGCCGGGCTGGACGGCGACAGAACCAAGGGCGTAGTTTGGCGGGAAGCAGCAGCCGCTGACCGCGTAGGCGAGGCATAGAGATAGCCCTCATTCGAGGCGTTTCTGCTCCTCGACTGGCCAGCCGCATGCGGCCCGGGAGGAGATCGCAGAGCAGAGTTGCTTTCAGCGCTGAGCGACCGCTTAAAAGTCGGGCGGTACACATGGCCGTCGTCGCTCGCATAGTTCATGCGGTTAGCAGCAGACGACTGGCGCGACGACGGCCTCAGCCGTGCTGTGACATTGGGTGGGCGATTAGCCGCCCGCGTTCCGCTCCGTGCCTTTGCGATCTGCGAGAGGCTGCTGCTCGACTGCGCCGACGATGCAGGCAGCCATCGCCCGAACCTCGCCGCCATGCCCGTAGGCCTGAACACGGCGCCCGACGGGCTCAACACCCCGCCATTGGCAGAGTGGTCATTAGTGTCGCTGCCGTCGCTGCCGTCGTTGGCGCTAGCCATGAGATTGCTGCTACTCATGCGGCTCGGAATATTGCCGTACTGGTGCTGCAGCAGCAGCGCCGTCGAGTCGCTGGGTGTTAGAAGACTGGGGCTTTCGCGGGACATGGAAGCATCAGGAGCGGCAGAACCGTCATCCAGCAAATAATCGAACGAGGGCCGGCCTAGATGCCACTCGCGCGGGCCTCGAGTAGAGGCAGGCGCCGGAGGCTCATTCATCGCGCCAGCAGCCAACACATGTGCCCGAGGATTAGTCGCATTCGAGTGCATCGACCCCGAGGGCGAGTATCGGCGGCCACCCGGCGGCACATCCACAACACCCTGCTGGCGCTCGGCCGCACGACGCGCCTCAACAAGCAAGCCCCTCCCTTCCTCGCGGGGCAAGCACAGCGGCCCCATCTCTGTATCCTCGTCATCCTCCGGATCGTCCAAAGAGCGAGAGCCACCCGCCCTATCAGCACTAAAGTACTCCATGACGCGGCCATGCACATTGAAAAAGGCCAGAGCAGCAGGGATCATAATGAGCACAGGAATAGCGCGGTTGGACTGCTCGCCAAGCACGGGCACCAAGTCGATCTGATCCATGAACTTTGCAAACTCGGTCACTTCCTCCTGCTCATTGACGCCTGCCATATTCAAGAAGTTGTAGCACAGCGGAAACATCAGTCGACAGAGATACGCGCCGCAGAACAGCAGGCTGCGCTCGTTAGTGTGGTGGTGCGATTCGAGCGAGTATACGTTGAAGATGCGCAGCTTCATAACCGAGCTGTAAGCACACAGCGACATGTAGGCAATGACGATGATGCTAGCCACCTCGATGGAAAAGTAGCTCAGCCCCAGCGTGCGCAGCAGATAGTGCACAAGAGACACATCAGAGGACGTGCCCAGGTTGAATGTCAGCTCAGACCACAGCACCACGATGCTCAGCACAGCCGCCGCCACAGTCAGCAGACGATAGACCAAGGGCCGCAAGGCAATGAACCACCACCACGCAGCAGATCGACGCGCCATCGACCACTGGCTCCACGGCCTCAGGGAAGACTCGAGCTGGCGGTTGGGGTTAACGCGAGAGGCAATAGCGTCCTGCAAGAAAAACGCGCGTCTCGCTGACCTACTCCACCGCCACCTGTCGCGCTCCTCCTTGAGCACCGCGTGCTTGACTCGGTTATGCAGCGCCGCCAAGTACGCCAGCGAGATATCCGCAGGGATCCGCGCCGCCAACGACGCGTTATTCTGCGTCAACCCCGGCGACCGGTCCAGCGCCGCATGGCTCCCGCAGTGCTCCAGGATCTGATCAACGCACGGGCGCAGCTCATCGGTAGCGCCGACCCGCGACGACACCAACTGCGCCTCACACACAACCTCAGCCAGCTCCAGTTCCGAGTCATACGCGCTGTCCTTATACGCCATGGCGCGGTTCTCAATCTTGGTCAGCTCCAGCCCCAGGTCCCCGCGCCGCCACAGCTTGCGCGGGATAGACACCAGTCCGAATCCCATAAGCGTAATGACCAGAAACAGTCCCCAGAAGTTGGCCAGCGCCATGAGAAATGCCACCAGGTCTGCACCAAACACCCCGCGCGTCACGGCAATATACCCAACCACCACCAGCCCAATGGCCCCCATGTACCCGTAGAACTGCAGGTTGCTCCAGCAGGACTCCCGCAGCCGGTCCTTGAACGAAAACGCCCCAGAGTCCACATACGCCATCATTATCGGCAGCACCAGCCACGTCAGCATATACATGAACCAGTACAGCCCGATCCACAGTCGCCGCGTAAACTCGCCGCCAATATACCCCATGGGCTCGTCGCAGTCGTGCTCGCATTTCCGATACAGCGTCTAAACAAGCATCCAAAAGAGGGGAAAAGGCGCTTAGCAGCCTCATTAAAGTAAACATGCACCACCCAGTCTCTTTATCTGCCTACTTACCGAGCTATAGTCAAACGGAAGGATAAAAACAATGGTAAGGGGCAAATACCAGCTGACTACCGCAGCGACTTGGACGTACCAAGCGCACCGTCTACAGTCACCGTACGTGTGTAGCAGCCGTAGAATGACCAGCAGGCTGGTGGCGCCGCAGAGCAAGAGCGGCCACAGCATTTGTGCACGTCAAAATAATAATAATAAATATAAATGTAACAAGATGAGACGGTAGCAAAAAATATTTAAATAATACAAGGAAAGAAAATAAAAAGCGCTGGCAAACAAGCTTTCTACTATGCGATTTTTTCACACCACGTGTCAAAGCAAAATACAAACTCAGACTGCCGTGCAAGGCTTTTTAAATAACTTTTGTGAGCCCCCTCTACCACCCACATAGACTCCATGTTGTCTTTCATGTAAGCTACTGCGGCCTATGGACAAACCCCTCCCAGCAGCGTTGCGCTCTTACGAGCGCAGTAAAAAAAGCCCAGAGCATAATCGCCATTGCTTGAGAATAAAAGAACGAGTAGCACCATCTTTCTCTCCATCGGCCTGTATCCCAATTTCCACACTACTCCCCCCAGAAAAATGCAGCCAGGAACAGGCTACAAAGCCATCAACCCATCCACAGACAGCAGCTACGTACCACCAGTACTTCCACAGCCGCAAGCAACCCTGCTAATCCCCGACGGCGGTGCTCTAGCCACCCGCGTGCACTACGAGACACTAAACGACGCAGTCTTCCTAATCCGCGCCATGGCCCTCTCCTCCGGAGTATGCCTAGTAACAGTAGTATTGCTCTCACTAACAACAGCCAACGTAGATATCAAACTGGGCATCCAGGCCATAACAACATACCCGCGCCTCCTCTTCTCGTCGCCCGTGTGGTCGTCAACCTCAGTCTTCTCGGCTATCCAGGTCGTCTGGTTCATAGCCTACTGCGCGTTCTCGCATATAATAAGGCTGCATTTTAATGTGGCTGACCCGCCCCGTGACTGGGACGATCGCAACGGAGAATGGTCTCTCATCGAGCTAGACGTCAGAACCGCTCCCAAGTCCGACCCCACCCCCCAACTGTCTGGCTCGTCGTCGTCGCGCATATCGACTAGCGACAAAATGTCCGATGCGGCATTGCTGGCAGCGCCAAAATCGGCCTCTGATCAGTGGAAACTCTGCGTTTTGCCCACCTCTCATGCTGCGCCGGGACCACGACAGGCCGAGATAGCCTTGCTCACTCCAGACCCGGACTATCTGGCATGGATCGCAGCATATAAGCGCAAGTTTGTCTAGGTTTTTGTTTCATAAAACGAAATGGTAAAAAAGAAGCTTCAAACTACAGTTCATCGTGACCCGGCCCGCTCTTATCCTTTGAGCCCTGCGACTCTGGCTCATCATCGCCCACCTCTTCTGTAGAGTCAGCCTTGGCCGACTCAGACACAGCGGCTTCGGGCACCTTCTTTTTGACCTTCTTGGCCACCAGCTTGGCCAGACTACGCTCAATACCCACAGCCTTATCGTCAATAGCCGTGGTAGTAAGCACGGGATCGTCCGACATTGCCAGGGCTTCCTGTTTCACAACCATGTCATCAAGCCACACCGTCGTATTGCGCAACGTGTCCTCCAATCCCTGCAGCAGCTCGCTAGCCGGCTCCAGCTCTTCGGGTGTATATCCCACGCGGTACAGCTCGACCAAGCTCTCGGCTTGCTTGATAATAGCGCGCAGCGCAGAAATATGCTCGGGACGTTTCGCTACCTGCATTCTGCGGAAGACAATGGGCTTCCGGAGCTCGTTGAGCTGGGCAGTGCGCTCCTGAATATCCTTAAGCAAGGCGTTTTCGGCGTGATCATCGAGCCAGCCAGCAGCAGCATTAACGGCGTCACTTAGAGCGTCGCGCTGCTGGTCGGTCGTAACATCAGTGGCATCGTCAGCCAGATCGCGGAGCTGGTAGATCAATGACTCCAGACCGTTGACGGCACCATGATGAGCGGCGCGCGCGGCATCGTCGTCATCCATGAGCTGTAGCAAGGCACGCGACTTTTCCAAGGCATTGCCGCCAAGCTTCGCCAGGCCGTGGGTAGACACGTCAATGTCTAGCAGCACTACCTCGATGACCACCTCAGGTGGTGGGGCAGGGCGCGCACGCAGGCTGGCTTTCTTGGGAGTCTCTGCCGATGAGCTCTCAGACTCAGTAGTGGCGGTGCTGGCTTCCCACTGCGCAGACTCTGTCTCCCACAGGGCCAGGTCTTCCAAGTAGGTAGCGTAGCCGGGGTTGGTAACATTGAAGGCCGCCTCAGCCTTGACTACCTCGAATGCGCCCAGCTCGTTCGTCTGCACGGTCACACGCACATCTGGCTTATCGCTAATAGCTTGCTTTGACTTTAGCTTGTCCTTCGCCCCAGGTACTCCACCGACCTTAACTGACACAAGGTCCGTCCAAGCGCCATCTTTCCCCAAACTGGACTTGGCAGCAAAGTCGATTGAAAAGTCTGAGGTACGCGTGTCATGGATCACACGGCGCACGCCCACAGGGCCAAACTCTGGATACAGGACCACGGTCTCCTGCTTGTTTCCGCCCAAAATAGACTTTGACTCGGTGGGGTAGGTGGCGCGAATGGCATAGGGCATGGCATCGCGCAGACGCATGTCCTTGACGCGGAAGTGGCTGCTAAGCGTGGCGCCCTTGAACACAGCACCCATGACGCATGCTTCCTCGGCATTGACGTTGCGCAACAGCTTGGTAGCGCCATAGGCGTCGCTCAATGTCTTCTGCACAAACGGCATACGAGTGCCGCCTCCAACCAAAACGATCGAGTCGATGTCGGCCATCGTCAGCCCCGCTGTCTTTAGCGCATCGTCGATGGGCCCGCGAATGCGCTGCGCCAGGTGCTTGGTAGCGCGCTCAAACTCGACGCGGGTCAGGTGGGTCCTGAAATCAACACCAGCAAGTACTCCTTCAACCGATGCCGTGGCCTCTGTGTTGGCGCTCAGTATGGTCTTGACGCGCTTGGCTTCCTTCAGCAGCCGGTTCATCGCACGGGCACTGCCACGCACGTCAGCTCCGTGGTTGCTGGCCATAAACTTGTCGATCAGGAGGTTGCGTACCACAAAGTCCACTTCCTGTCCGCCCAGTGTGCTATCGGCAGCAAATGCCTGCACATTGATGACCGTGGCCTTTTTCGACTTGAGCGCCTTTGTCGCTGACCGCATTGAGAATCCAGCGATCGTAGCCACTGTTTTGCCAGCCCCCATGTCGTAAAACACGTGTTTCTCGGGCTTGGTAAAAGACCGGCTCATCGCGTAGTTCAGCGCAACCGCGCTGCCGTCGTTGACTAGCGCCAGAGTGCGGAATCCCGCCAGCTGCGCTGCATCAAGCATGGCCTGACGCTGGTTGCGATCAAAAAACGACGGCACGGTGAACACCGCCTCCTTGACTACAATCCCCTCGCTCTCCTTGACCAGCTGCTGGGCATAGCGTAGCTGCATAGCAACAATCTCTTGCACAGTCAATGTCTCATTTGCGCTGGCGCCGTATTGGAACAAAACCGATCCAGTTGTCGGCTCTTTGACCATGCGATTGGGGAACTGCTTGCGATACGCAGTCGCTACCTCAGAGTCATAGGAGACGCCGAGCAGATTACGCACTGCCATAAATGTCTTTTCAGGTAGCCGCGGCGAAATCGCAATGGCGTTAGAGCCAAACGTGCGTTCTAGTCCGTTTACTGTCACTACAGACGCTGTCTGCCGGTTGGCGTCCCGGTTGAGGACTAGGTCGAGTGGGCGTCCAGGATTGGCTAGTGCAATTGTAAACCAATCCGTGCCAAAGTCTATGCCTAGCACTGCTGCATTTGCACAGGTGGAGGTCAGCATCATTACGACTAGCAGTACAAGCGCTAGGAGGCGACCAGACCCTAGCTTGCCCTTTGTACGGTGCTTTCGCACTGGCGAATGTGTGCTATCCGCCATTGCCAAGTTTAACGTCTAATTTTCAAAGAAAGCACTTGATGGAGTAAATGTAGCGTTGGCAATTATGCTGAAGCAAAAAATGAAAGAAGCTTCGGGGGTGGGGCCACTGTGGAACTGCCACCTCACCCCGCGTTTTGCCAGTCCTCATACTCGGGCCACAAAATCCAGGCTAATCACATCACGTGGCTTATCTGCAAAGAAAGCTGAGACGATTCTCGAAATTTGCATTTTGCAATTTTCGCATTCGCTCCGAATTTTTTTGAAGTTTTAAAATTCCGTAATGAAAATCGGCCGCATTTTAGCTACACTAGAGACGGGACTTGGCAGCGCAGTCAAAGTGTCGCCGGCCGTAGAATCAGTAACGCTGACGCTATCGCAGCGGACACGTGCGTCGGGAGCTCGCCACTTTTGGCGCGAGCATTTGCGGCGAATCCAGTTCGCCAACCCCGCCCTCCCCATTGAGGTCAACTATCCGAGGGAGCCGTGCATGCCCAAGCTTGAGATCAAGTTCTCCAACACCACCGTGCAGTCGTTTAGTGTTGCTGGTATGCGCTCAGATGAGATCTATAAGCAGTTTATCACCAAGGCTGCCGCCAGCTAGCCAAGCTTGGCGTAGATAGCAGTCACGAACGTGGGAACTTTTAGAGCAATAACATCTTCTGTTACATACGTGGTAATGTTTGTTGGCCGTGCAGAAAACCCACCGCCCAAATGGCAGCAAATACTGCAGTAGTAGTTTGTTGTAGCATTGCTGCGCGCACGCACTTGTGATGTGTGTTTGCTCTTTGATAGTTTGAGAGTGCCGGTCGCGTATAAATACTGGACGAGACCACCTGCTACATGCCACATTTTGCCTTAGATACGCTTACATCAACACGATATACATAGACCCACTTTCTACGAAATGCTTCCAGGATCCACGTTGGCTGTGGCGATCACTACTCTAGCGTCGCTTGCAAGAGCTCAGTATGGATATGGCGGCTTAGGGGCATACTATGGTGCTGGGACGGGCTACTACGGGGGCTTGAACTATGCGGGCATTGGATATGCCGGGACTGGCTACGCTGGCGCAGGCTTCCCTGGCATGGGGTACTACGGTGCAAGCATGGGCGGCTTCTCCTCGCCCTGGGCTTATGGCAGTGCTGGCGGATTCATTCCCACTGGCATGGGACATGGCATCATCCAAGGCGCGTCAACCAGCGGAGCCATCATCCGTGGCCCGTCTGGAACCATCATTGCGGCGCCCCAGTCCGCAGGTAGCATAGTGTTTTAAGATTCAATTTTATATAATAGCCACGCGCATAATTGCAACTGCGCTTTGGCCTTCTGACAATTCACCATGGCCCGAACGGACCACTTCTGGGAATGCACTCAGCAGTAGCTTGCCCCTGAGCCATTGTGTCCACGTGAGCTGCTCGCCTGCACTATATCAGAATGGGGCAAGCAGGGGCCTGCATAACAATCACTTGCCAGCCAATCGCCAGCAACCAAGCGACAAAAATGTTTGCACAGAATTTGATCAGGAAAATTTTTTGCGGCGTTGAGACCGCAATTTTTGGGCTTGTGTGGCCGCAGCCGCAGAAAAGCGGCGGTATAAAGGGCAGGCCCAAGGCGGCGTGTCTAGATTTTTTCTTGCTTCGCAACTTCATAAAATATCTTTGATTTTTACTTTGAAAAGGTCAGTATTTATTTTTGTTGTATTTTTGGCGTATCCATCCGCCCATCCATGCTTTGCATCCATCCATGGGTTGCATCCATCTCTGGGTATATCCATCCGCTCGTCGCATCCATCACGCAAACTAATATTGTCTGCTGATATTGTCTGCTGCTATTGTTGCCATGTATAGTCTTCACAATGGGAAAAGATAAGCACCACGTAAACGTCGTCGTCATCGGCCACGTCGATTCCGGCAAGTCGACCACCACTGGTCACCTTATCTACAAGTGCGGTGGTATTGACAAGCGTACCATTGAGAAGTTCGAGAAGGAGGCCGCCGACATGGGCAAGGGCTCATTCAAGTACGCCTGGGTCCTCGACAAACTGAAGGCCGAGCGTGAGCGTGGTATCACCATCGATATCGCTCTGTGGAAGTTCGAGACCTCCAAGTTCGTTGTCACCGTCATTGATGCCCCTGGTCACCGTGATTTCATCAAGAACATGATTACCGGTACCTCCCAGGCCGACTGCGCTATCCTCATCATTGCCGGTGGAACTGGTGAGTTTGAGGCTGGTATCTCCAAGGATGGTCAGACCCGTGAGCACGCCCTGCTCGCCTTCACCCTCGGTGTCAAGCAGCTCATCGTCGCTGTCAACAAGATGGACTCCGTCAAGTACGACGCTGCCCGCTTTAACGAAATCTCCAAGGAAGTCGCTACCTTCATCAAGAAGGTCGGCTACAACCCCAAGGAGGTTGCCATTGTCCCCATCTCCGGCTGGGTTGGCGACAACATGTTGGATAAGACCGATAACATGCCCTGGTACAAGGGATGGACCAAGGAGCTCAAGACTGGCACCCAGACCGGCTACACCCTGGTTGATGCCATCGATGCCATTGTCCCCCCTATCCGCCCCTCGGACAAGCCTCTCCGCCTGCCCCTCCAGGACGTCTACAAGATCGGCGGTATCGGAACTGTGCCCGTCGGCCGTGTCGAGACTGGTACCATCAAGGCCGGCATGGTTGTCACCTTTGCCCCCGCCAACGTCACCACCGAAGTCAAGTCGGTGGAGATGCACCATGAAGTCCTCACTGAGGGTGTTCCCGGAGACAACGTCGGCTTCAACGTCAAGAACGTGTCTGTTAAGGATATCCGTCGTGGCAACGTCTGCTCTGACTCCAAGAACAACCCCGCCAAGGCCGCTGCCAGCTTTAAAGCCCAGGTCATCGTCCTGAACCACCCTGGCCAGATCGGCGCCGGCTACGCACCAGTCCTGGATTGCCACACCGCCCACATTGCCTGCAAGTTCTCTGAGCTTCTTGAGAAGATTGACCGCCGTACCGGTAAGACCACTGAGGAGAACCCCAAGTTTGTCAAGTCTGGTGATGCCGCCATCGTCAAGATGGTCCCCTCGAAGCCCATGTGCGTTGAGTCCTTCCAGGAGTTCCCTCCTCTGGGTCGCTTCGCCGTCCGTGACATGCGTCAGACCGTTGCTGTCGGTGTCATCAAGTCCGTCGAGAAGAAGGAGGACAGCGCTGGCAAGACCACCAAGTCTGCTGTCAAGGCTGGCAAGAAGTAAATTCTTTTCTAGCTTTATACTAATAATTGCAATTAATGCAGGTTTTGAAAAACTACTGCTGCTTGAAGTACCTTGACTTGTTCTGTGGACCGATATCTGCCAAGGCACTGTCGTCTATTGGCCGCGGAGGCGAATGTGTTACACAGTCGCGGATGTACTTGAGCTGCCTAAAGTACATGAGCTTCTCTGGGTTCTGGTACGTGGTTGTGCGGCCGCTGGTCGACGGCATGACGAACAAGTATGCGAATTGCGACGAGCCATCTGAATTGGGAACCTCATTCAGAGCCAAAGGCCGCATGGGCGGGTGCCCAGTATCGGATCCAGATAGGTCGTAGACCACGGGCTGGAGACCAGGTGTAGGCTTTGGTTGCGCGGCGAAGACCTCGTAGATTCCAATGCCAACAAAGCAAACGACTTTGGGCTTGCATTCCAAGATCTTTCGGCACAGATCCGGCACTGCGTCTCGCATCTCCTGGCGGCTGAGATCGCTAGTGGACGGCGTGGTGCGCTGTACCAGGTTCACAATACTCATATTCCAGGTACTCCACAGCTTGTGGCCATCTTCTGGGGCGATGCTTTGCAGAATGAGGCTGGATTGGTAGAGCCCCTTCCAGAAAAAGTTCTGGGGATTGCCAAAGTGCAACTGTTTTTGGCCGCTGACGACACCGGGGTTGATGCCGACAAAGAGTATGTCCAGGTGGGGCCGAAGCACTTCGGGGATGGGTGGCAGTTGCGCAAGCTCTGCTGGAGTGGGTTTACTGCGTTTTGGCGGAGCATTTGTGGCGGGACTGGCTGTCGCTGGGTTGGAGGCAGAGCGTAGGGATGTACGCACGGACTTGCTGGGCGCTGTAGCTGTCTTGGGCATTGAGCAAACAAATGATGTCAATAAAGGGGAAAATGAAAGTGAGCTGATTTTATTGTCGTTTGTAAAAAAAAATACCAATCTCCCCTTCAAAAGAGGGAAAAGCGATGAATATTGGTGATGATGGAGTCGTTATATTAGAACCCTGTATGGGCACGGGCTATGGTCCTTGAAATCTCCTATCCTTAACTCGCCCAATAAAAATAGTGCCGCCTGAACCACATGCATAAGGCATTTGCCCTCCGGAACCTTAAGAGTATTCTGTGCAACTGGCTCCCCACAAAGTGACTACTGTCATATGCCCACTCTGGGCTGCTTTGGCCGAGTTGGCACGAAGCGTGAGAAAGCTGCAGACGACGCCCACACCATTCAGGATTAGGGCAGAGGTGTCGTGTGGCAAATGGTCGGTTTCTTTGAAGCAGCCTCCTCTTTCGTCTCTTCAATCTCAGCATTATCTCTTTTTTTGTTTTTTTCCTTTCTGTACTTTAGAGCATGTCTTTTGCTCGGTTTCGGCGGTTGGGAGTTCGGGCTCGGGCGCCCTTCTTGGCTTCACAAACCAGACGACATTCTTCGCGCCTATCGTCTTGCCTAAGTGTATCGCCTGCTGTTCGCGAAGCGCTAGAGAGTGGTGCACCTGTTGTCGCACTCGAGTCTACAATAATAAGTCATGGCATGCCTTACCCGCAAAACGTCGAGACAGCGCGACAGGTAGAGCAGATTGTAAAAGAGAACGGAGCAACTCCCGCTACCATTGCCCTAATCGATGGCCAAATACACATTGGTTTGGGCGACGCCGAGCTAGAGCGCTTGGGAAGGAGCGGCAAGTCAGCAATCAAGACGTCTCGCCGCGATATGGCCGCAGTACTGAGCCGGCGCTTGCTAGGAGCCACAACAGTGTCTGGAACTATGGTAGCAGCACATATGGCCGGGATCCCGGTATTTGCCACAGGTGGTATTGGCGGCGTCCATCGTGGTGCTGAGCTGACTATGGACATAAGCGCCGATCTCACCGAGTTGGGCAGAACACCTGTAGCTGTCGTTTGTGCTGGCGCTAAATCCATTTTGGATTTGCCCAAAACCCTCGAGTTTCTGGAGACTCAGGGCGTCCCAGTTGTGGCATATGGAGAAAGTAGGCAGTTCCCGGCGTTTTTCAGTCCTGATAGTGGTCTGCTGGCTCCATGGTCTATGCTAACTCCCGAGCAAGTCGCACGGCTTATCAAAACCAATGCTGAACTCGGGCTAATGACTGGTCAGATTGTTGCTGTGCCTATCCCGGATGAGTATGCAGAGAGCAGCGCTGAAATTGAACGCGCTATTGATGTTGCTGTTTGTGAGTTGGAAGAGAGGGGCATCAAAGGCAAGGAGTGCACGCCGTTTTTGCTCGAGCGTATTGTCGAGCTGACTGGTGGAGCATCCCTCACTGCCAATATTGCGTTGGTAAAGAACAATGCTCGAGTAGCGAGTCAGATATCTTTGTCGCTGGCGAATATGGTCAGTAGAAGAGCAATGTCGTAGTTGAAATATATCCACGGGAGCCGCCGTCTATCTAAGCAAATATCTTGGGCTATTTGTAGGGCACGTCCTTCCAATGGCAACACAAGAGGAAGATGAGCACCAGAGCCCGAGCTAAGCGTCCAGTGCTCGTCATCGGCGGAGCTGCCATCGACATAACATCGCGGATAGGTGCCACTCGAGCAACAGCCACTCTATCAGCAACCTCTTATCCAGGTACCGTGCTCACGTCAATTGGTGGAGTTGGTCAGAACATGGCCCGAGCTGCACACTATCTAGGTGCACCCACATATCTCGTCTCTGCCATTGGCAACGATGCCCACGGTCACAGCATAAAACTCGATCTGGCTAGAGTAGGAATGGATCCCAGCTATCTTCAACTCCAAGCAGACGGCGCACGTACTGCTGTATACAATGCACTCCACATGTCCAACGGCGACTTGCTGGTTGCAGTAGCCGATATGGGTATTAACGGGATGCTCTCAGGACAGCAGATCTCAGACGCATTTGGCAGGCTTGAGCCAGGCATCGTCGGTCTAGATGGCAACATATCCATGCTGGCCTTGTCAACCGCTATTGTGCTGGCTGCAGGCAAGCGGGCGTATGTTGTTTTCGAACCAACGTCAGTACCCAAGTGTACGAGCGTACTTTCAGCATTGTCATCCATCAGCCGCTCGGGAGCTGCTTCCAGTGCCAACGGCTTAGTGCAGATTATTACGCCAAATGCGCTTGAGCTACAAGAAATGGCCAAAGCCGCCTTGGATCTAGCACTAGTGGAGAGTGCTCCGCCAGCTAGAATTGTCAGCGAGATTGCCAATAGCCGCTGCCAGCTCTCTGTTGAGACGGTTAGAGCTGCACTGACTCTGTTTCCGCTATTCCCGATTCAAATAATCAAACTTGGCGAGATGGGCGTTGCCGTGGTAAGCCCCCAGCTGCACGATCAAAGCCAGCCCATGGTCCGCCACATCGGCCCACTGAAGCCAAAGCAGATAGTCAATAGTAATGGCGCGGGTGATAGCCTGGTGGGAGCGATGCTGGCTCTGCTGCACTCCAAGCAAATTGCGGTATCTCCAGCTGGGCATATTGGCCTTTCACCCGGGGATATTGACGACATGGTTTTGCGTGCGCAAAGGGCGTCCATCCTGTCCCTTGAGTCACCGCTGGCGATAAGCGACAAGCTTACTCACCATATTCTTTACGATGACTGATGTGCCTCTACGCATTTGGCGGTCAACAGAGCTAAGTGGTTGAAATAGATACTTTTGCTAAAAAAGAGTTTTTGTTTGGCACAAGGGACGATGTGTACAGAGCTGGCTGATCACATGGGCTTCAGAATGCCCTCAAGCAAGTCCAAGGCCTTGCGATCCAAGATAAGGAACTGATGGCGGAGAATCTCGTAGACCTCGGCGTCGCTGGGGTTCATGATTGATACACCAGGGATATTGCGGCTAGCTATCTCCAACTTCTTCAACTCACTCGGAAATGCCTCCTCCATAAAGGGCATGAGCATGATGCTGGGGCTCCGCCCGGTCGACGACAAGGGCGACCAGCCATTGGCCAGGAGCATGCGAGACAGGTTGCCGGTTTTGCGGGAGCCGACCTCCATATTATCGACAATGACAAGCTGATCCTGGGCGTACTTTGCCGACAGCACCGAACGCAGAGCCATGAGCCAGACCTTCCTCTGGATCTGCGTCTCGTGGCTACGAGGAACAGGCCCATGCGCCTTAGCACCGCCAACAAACTGGGGCGCCCGACGGGTGCCATGGCGAGCCATACCCAAGCCCTTCTGCGGCTGGACCTTGCGCGTGGAGCCACGCACCTCGCTGCGCGTACGCGTGTTGTGTGTTCCTTGGCGCTTCATGTTTCTCTCGTACGTGACCACGCGATGAACAATGTCTGGGCGGATTGGCGCGGCAAACACGCTGCGCTGAACGTCTAGGATATCTATGGGCTCGTTGGTCTCAAAGTCCATCATCCACGCTTGGATCGTCTCTGGGAAGGGGTTCACCGCACGTAATGCTTGCGGCAGGGGCCAGTTCAGAGCGCTGATCTCGCCGGCAGAAGGCGCAATTCGGCGCTTGGAGGAGATTGGCCGTAGAACGGAGGGCTCGCTTGGTTTGGACTCGCTTGGCTTGCACTCGCTGGCTAAACCACGAATCTGTTGCGGGCACAGTTGAATGCCTTGGGGCAGGGTGAATGCCTGGCGAAGGGCCGGCAGGAATCTCGCAGCCGCCTGCTTTGTATGCTGCATTCCGCTCGGGACGTCAAACGTAAGATAAAAAGCGATTGAGAATCGACACAAGACAAGAGAATGCCTGTGCTATCAAATTCGAATTTGCCTCAAGCAAATTTTAAATGCGGCTCGGCTCGCAGTCAATCACCCTAGAAAAAAGCCTGCGAGATGCGCGAGTCGCCAATCGCATGCGAAGCACAAGCGCAGCTTTGGTATTGCGATGTCATTCTATGGTCGATATATTTATATGCTAGGGCTTAAAATAGGTAAAGGCCTAAAAACTAAATTGGTATTGTGTTTCTAAAAGCTATTGGGGGGTTTTTGCCAGCGTCCAAATTCCCTGCTTTAGTAATAGTAGTCGTCGGTGGAATCATACGTGTCATAGTATTCTCCTGGGTTGTAATAATCGCTGCATTTATTGTACTCTCCCGAGTTAATACCAGGTTCGTCCCTCGCAAGCTCCTGTTTAATTTCAAGAGTTGGCGCGGACGCCTTTTTGTCCTCCTCTTCTTCCCCAGACATGTATGCGCTGTCTGCATCACTCTTCAAGCCATTCGAGGCTTCCTCTAGCTCATGGTAAACCCGAGTCGCTTGCAAAGTACTACCGTTTTTAACCGAGTTGCACATAAAGGACACACTGGGAAACAGAAAACGTGGCCCATCCTTGTCAATACTCTTAATGCAGTTGACGTCGAACGCTAAATTGCCCTCTTTCTTATGCTGGTTTCTAACTAGCCCTTCCAACGTCTCGACAAGAGCGTTTTGATCAGCCTTGACGTGTATTATCCTAGTGGGACCTCTAGAATCTATAACTTCCAGCTGGAAATTAATGCATGTATCTTCAGCTATTTTGACTTTCGAGCTTGGGCCTTCGTGAAACATGGTAAACAAAAAGGCGTGTTCTGGCAATAGACAAAAAAGAGGAATGCAAGAAAACAATAAAGAGAAGGGCAGGCTGAAAAAAGCAATTTTTTCCCGTTCTTGTTTAAAGCCCACGTTTGGACAAAGCAGCCAAAAGGAATCTTTTGGCTTCTCGTCTCAATGGCATGTCTTTAAAAGGAAGCCCGTACCGATTTAAGAAAGTGCCGCCTTTTAAAAAACACCTTTGGTGATGTGCAAGCGGTGATTTATTAACCAGTTGAACAATTTTAAAAAAACCTACCACTTAAAAAGCTCTATTAGCACGTCAACCGAGCCGTAAATACCTCACATCCCTGTGGCACGCCATTAAAACCAAGGCGCTCTAGTTGCTCTGTATATCTACCAAATGGTTCTTCTTTAATAGCCTGTCCAATCAGCTCATAAATAGAATTCACAGACCGCATACTTGATGTAAAGCGTGTAAGGCCTGGGCAGATGGCGGCCAGGAGCATAGCACATGTGGCCAAGTCATATTTACACATGTCGATGGACACATGAAAAAACCGCAGTTGGAGACTGAGTACACCCC
Source organism: Coemansia sp. RSA 2050 (assembly GCA_027578835.1). NCBI lineage: Eukaryota > Fungi > Kickxellomycota > Kickxellomycetes > Kickxellales > Kickxellaceae > Coemansia > Coemansia sp. RSA 2050. The sequence goes on along the minus strand of JANBSU010000026.1, from coordinate 67,831 downwards.
ACTTTCCAATTACATAATCGTGCATCTTATAATTGCCCATTTCCAAGTATTGCTTGTCCAAATACACACATGCAAGCACTAGTCGGCTCATCTGTGGCAGCTTTTCAACTAGGTAGCATACTGAGCTAAACACTAGCATTGCACTACCAAGTGTCAAGTGCTGAATACTCCGAATTGTTGGCCCTTCAGACAAACCTTTCACAAGAGTAGCTAAAGTCGATGAAGGGTAGACGGCCAGTGCTTTCAAATTGCGAGATATACTAGATACGTATGCCCAGTGTTCTGCATGTTGAGTGGCATCATCAGTATCACTAATCTGGCTAATCTTAACGTGGCAGATACTTGGATAGTTGGGACCCTTAAACACGTTGTACTTTTCTAAAATCGTTGCAGTATGCAAGTCTGCAAGAATGTTGGCGTGTTTTAGCGTCTTGCTTGTGCTTTTAAATAGCACATCATCTTCAAACGCATAACTACCATCTATATCCAGGTGAGTCAGGCTTAGCAACAGAACTGTGATGTTAGAGCCTCTAGGAACAGTGCCCGAGTTCTTTATCATGCTCAGCTTCAGAGACCACAGCCTGGTGAATTCAACAGGCCTGTCACTAGTGTCCGTAAAGATGTTGTATGCCTCTTGTCCCCTGTAGTTGTGCACTACAAGTGACTCTAGAGAGTGTGCACATTTGTGAATAAGCTGAAACGTCTGTTTAGAGTAGTCACCAAAGAACAGCTTCATCGTAGTAACCACAGAGTCCATATTGGTGAAGCCCTTTTGCCAGCCTCCCTTCAGATTTAGTGCCGAGTACATGTCAAAATACTTGGTGTAGAGATCCAGCAAGTATTGCTCAAACTCGCAACTGCTTGAAAAAATGTCAGTTACTTCACGAGCACTTTTAGAAATATGTATCTTTGCGACATTGGGAAACATCCTCTTAAGCAACTGGTAAAATGTCGGCGCTAATGCTCGCGTATCAGCACTAGGGGGCGAGGTACACCTAAAGTAGCCACTCACTTTAATGGTCAGAGTTTTCACCGATGAATACACAATCAGAGAGTAGGGGGACTGTGTCAATGTTAATGCTGCATCTCCACTGAGTATATCCTGCAATGCTACACATATCTTGGCGGCTGTTATTGAGTTGTACTCCTTTTCAACTGGAACATGAGTGTTTCCAAGCGGGTGAGTAGAGCTAATTTTACTAGAAAGGCAATTAAGAGCAAGAGTAAAGTGCTTAAAGTAGTGTTCAAGTGCTACCTCCTTCCACTTTGGGCCCAAAGAGTAAAATAGGTCAGTGCAAAGGGAAACAGAGCCTGGGTCAGTGCTCTTGAATGCCTCACTTATAGGCATCGCAAACTGGCAGATCATCTCCAATATGTGCTTGGGAAGCATCCAAAATAGCGAAATGGCCGCCATGCTGAGAAAGCTCAAGCTGAAGTTGGGAGCAAAAACTGAAAACTAATGCCAAAAAAAGAAGAGAAAAAGAGAGAGAACACACAATTTGACTTAGGAAAAAGAGGTTAGTTTATTGTTCAAGACAATGTCCGATATTTGTTTTCATGTCAAAGAAAAAGCTACTTTGTGCTTTGCTCTAAAGGCAAAAGGTTGAGCTTAAAACGATCTCTTTGCTTGATGGGGCGTGTATGTTCTACCTCTGCAAAAAGATTCTCTAGCATGCGCTTCTCCAAAGGCACCACCTCCATAGCTGTCTTGTCAACCAGTCTACCAGTAAACTTGCTTGACAGCAAATGTCTTGCGACCCCTAGGAATAACATCATAGGTGAGGCACTTGAGCTTTTCCACATGCTTTTTGAATGGTTCCTCGTTGATTGCTTCATTGATCTTCTCTTGAATAGCATCCCTTACCCGTGAATTAGACATAAACCGTGTAATACTAGGGCATATAATGGCCAATATCATGCCACACGTTGCCAACTCTTCTATATTGCAATCTCTAGCCACATTCAAATACTTGAACTGAGAGCTTAGTACTGGCCATTTACTTATGATGTTATCATAAATTTCAACTGGGCTTTTACCTTTGTACTTGTAGCCATTATTCAAACTATTAACACTCAAGCGGACAAGTTGTGGCAGTTTCTCAATTAGAGAGCACACTGAGGTAAACTCTACATCATGGCCTTCAAGGTTCAAGTACTCAATGCTATCAAATACAGGCCCCTCCAGCAGCTTTTCTGGACACTGGTACAAGCTTAGTACATAAGGTATTGATAGCTCCTTAAGATTCTGAGCCAAGCTGTAGACATATGGCCAAAACTCTCCAGATCTATTCCAGTTGCTCATCATAATACCTTCACAGAAGCTAATCCTAACATGGTGCAAATTCGGATAGTCTGGCCCAATAAAAGCATGATGCTTGGTGTGAATTGCTATCTGCTCAGGATTCACCATAACACTTGCATACTTCAAAGTCTTGCAAACGCTTCTATACAGCACATCATCATTAAATGGATGGCCGCCTTCAACAGTAAGGTGTGTCAAACTGGGTAGAAGCAGTTGAGGGCATGTCACATATCTGGTATTGCCTGGGCCATATCCTTTGCTGAGATTAAGTGTTGTCAATCTGGGATACTCGACAGGTTTTCCACTAGCATCAGTAAGAACACTCAGCACATCCTCTCCAGTGTATGAATACATTTCTAGCTTCTTCAGGGTAGGCGCACACTTGTGAACAAGCTTAAATGTTTTCTCAGAATAGCCATTCTCAAACATGGCTATTTCAGTCACGGCAGAATAGATGTTCTCAGCATTCCACATGCTTTCCACGTCTCTCTTCAAATCAAAGGTAGCACATACTCCGCTAAACTTGGTAAACAGGCTAAGCACAAATTGCTCAACTTTACAATTGGGAGTTCCATTATTGAGTGCATCGCATGAGCCCTTTATAAGCTGAACTGTCTGAACTCCTGGGAACATCGCCTGAAGTTGCTGGTAAAGGCTTGGTGTGGTAGCTGCACTGCCAGCGTCAAATTTCCAAGATGACTTGTAAAATCCATTAATGTCAATATTCATTGTTTTGACTGACGGAAACACCAGAGGCGAGTACTTGGACTGAGCCAACATGTGAGCAGCCTTTCCACTGAGCAAGTCATCCAAAGCAACATAAACCTTGACTGCTGTCAGTGCATGTCGCTCCTGTTCAATAGAAATAAAACCATCCTCCACTGGGTGGGTAGAGTTGACCATACTTGACCCGCTATTAAAAGCAAGAGTAAAATGCTTGAAATAGTGCTCAAGTGCTACCTTCCTCCACTCTGGGCCAAAGGAGTCAAACAGGTCAGTGCGAACCATGGCAATACCTGGGCTTGGCCCTGTATTGTCATCAATGATAGGCATGGTGTACTTGCAAATGCACTCCAAAATGTGCTCTGGTAGCAGCTGAAACTGACTAGTCAATGACATGTTGCAAAAGGAAAAGCTCCAGTTGGTAAAAAAACTGCTCAAAAAAGGTAGTAAAGCTAAAAAAAGAAATTTTGTGAAAACAAAAGAGAAGGGATGAGGGTGGGGAGGTGCTGTTTCTTGTTCTTTTGCAATGCTTAAAGGCTGGCTAGCTCTTTTGTAGGTTTGTCAATGAAAGCTGATACTTTGTGCATAGCTCAAAGACCAAGTCTACAGTCTTTTCCGCTTGCAGGCATGAATCGGGGTGCAGAAACGACAGGTGTGGCCACTGACGCATTTTGTACTTTCAATACAAAAAAGTAAAAAATATGAGAAGAGCAAGCAATGTCCAAGTGCGTGCCAGATGTTTGGCTAGATATATGTCAATAGGTATATTGTAAAACCAGAAAAGGAAAAAAAAACTACGTCAGGCTCTATCCATATTAGCTTAAAGCGGCTTACCATTGCGGAAAGAGGGGGTTAAAGTGGCAAATGTAAAATTATTACATCATCTACATCAAAATTAGTGGCTAAAAGTTCCCTGCCTGAGTATCGTAGCTTGTGTGCTCTAGGTTAATAGCTTTACAATTAGCTTAAATTCAGTCCAATCCTCAGTTTTCCCAAGACGAGCTCTCCAATCATCAAAGTTCTCCTTAGTCAGCGGGGTTCCACTATCATCGTCAGCTTCAGCAAATTCCAAAGAGAAAAGAGCATCACTAGGAATAATAGCCCCAAAGGATGAGCGTACAGCGATGTGAATAGTAAACATGCTCTCTAAATTCTCCTCAAAAAACTTGAAACCAATAGATCTAGAGCCAGCAGGAAACACAACCAACAGCCTTTGAAGGTTATCATTGTACTGACTTACAGTATCATATTCGTCCATGGTAAAGTGCTAAAGAAAGCTAGTAGTATCGTTACAATTGCTAGTTTGTTGGGGGTAGATGATGGTAAGTTGGAAGAAATGTACGGGCGGCGGCATGGCTTTTTATATGTCGCGAGCAGCATTTCCATTCCCTCCATTATCGTGCAGCTCTTCCAACTGGGAAAACCACAAGAGTAAAGTCTCTCTATGCCCCTGTCTTGTGCAAAAAGGAAAAGCCAACCAACAAGTCTTCATAGGCTTTGTTCTCTTGTAGGACAAAGCAACATGATGTGTGCTTTTAAATGCCCTTCCTAGTAATTTTTCCACAGAGCCGGTGACAAGGAGGGAAAGCACGTCGACAGCAGCAACACAGTTAAAGAAAATAAAGAAAGGGCTGTGAGCGAAGCAAAGCCGGTCAATGTTGAGATTTCCCACTTTGTATTTTTTTTTTTTCAAAAGCCTAGTCTCCCGATTAATAAAATAGGAGTGCCATCGCTAGGCATAGGTGTCTAATTATAAGACAGCTAGAATACACTCTCAAGACAACCACATTCAAAATATACTGCTCAAGCTACGACTCTTCAACCACATATCCTTGGTCGACATCCATTGCCTGGCCGTCTTCAGCCGTAGGCACGGCCTCCAACGTAGAAGGCACAGCCAGCGGCAGAACATCAGGGTCAAACTCGACGACCACAGGGAGCACAAATCCCTCGTCTTCAGAGTCCGAATCCGAGTCGCTAAAAAGCGGATCATCCTCCGTGACATCGATAACAACATCCCTCTCCTCCTCTCCGTCACCATCAGAAGCACGGCCCTCCCTTCTCGCGCGAAGTTCCGCACAATCAACTACCAGCCCAGCGCTAGTAGTAACCTTCCTATCAAACTCGTCTTCGGGTTCGACATAGTCAATATTCTCTTCCAATTCGCGGAAACCAGGGGCAAAGGCATTCCAATTCTGCTGGGGCAGTCGTGTCCACAGATAAATAATCCCAAACGTCGATATGGAAGCATAAATGGGCCTCAATGGATGCACAGCACAGTCTTCAAGCAGTTCGTTCGGTCCCGTAAGCATTTTGACCAGGCTGCTGGTAGCCTTATCCCAAATATACATATTGTGCTCCGCTTTGTGGTCAACAGCAGCGACAATATAATCACCAGACGAGCTGAACACCGCCTGGAGCCAGCTCACGCGGTTAACGCTATCAGTGATCTTGCTAACGACCCTAATGGACGGCTCAACATCAGTCATCAGCCCACCGGCAGAGTCAGGCAGAACAACATCGCACACACGTAGAATGCGATCAGTCGAGTTGGTGACAATATCAGTACCACGTGGATTGCGCGCAATAGTGTTCACCGCACTAGAAGACAGCTTAACCGAGCACACAACAGCCCGCGTATCGACATGCACAGCAAAAACGGAGCCCTTGGATGTGCCCACAAAGACATGCCGGCCCTTCTTCCCGAAGCAGCAGCACGTCCCCGCCGCCGCCTTAGTCCCAAGGTCAACGTCCTCAGCAGCAATCCTAATCCGATCGATTCGCAGCCCATTCTCCACAGTAACCAAGCAGGGGGCCTCGCGCGCAGGACACACAATAAATTGGGCACTGTTGCGCGGATGCACCCGCGCAGACACCACCGCAGAGTCGAATTCTACTCGTGCGCGCTGCCCGCCCGTCTTGAGGTCCCACAGAATGCACACCCCGGCTTCGTCGAAGGTCAGTATGTAGCGCCCGCTTCGTGACCAGCTGATCCCAGTGAGCGCTGCGTCGCCGTGCTCCAGCCTTCGCATGACGTTTAGTGTGTCCATGTCCCAGATATAGCACTTGCCGTCGGACCGTGCAGTGGCAAGTTGAGACCCGTAATGCGAGAACGCGCATTTCACGGCATACTCGTCGTCGAGACACGCCTCGATGGCCTCGGGGTACTCTGGCGCGAACGGATCAAGCAGCTTCCGGTTCATACTCCACAGAATAAAAATATAATACAAATTGGCGAGAAAACAAAAGCACAAGGTTTGAATTTGGAAAAAGCTCCCACACAACAAACGCCGCCGTCACACCTAGTCAACTGATCTGCCAAGGATAGTTTTTTCTGTTCTGTTCTGCTGCTTTTGCAATTTTCAAACTATTTGCTTTCAGATTCCATTAATTCAAAAATGGACGAAGACACCCAGGTATGCGAACGTAAAGCCATTGACCTAGTCCGCTACGCCCTAGCCTGCCATGCATCGGGCAAGCCACTGAAGCGCGAGAACCTAAAGGCCCACGTACTCGGCAACACGCCCGCACGCAACACACGGCAGCTACTCGACCGAGCCAACGAGCTCCTCACGCAGAACTTTGGTCTCAAAATGGTCGCGCTCCCCTCCCACGAAAAGGTGCTCACCGCCGCGCCCAAAGCCCAGCCAGCGCCCGCCAAATGGGTGCTCCAGAGCACGCTACCCGACGCCGCACGACAGCGTCTCGACCTGCCCCAATCCGACGACGACCAGGCCATACTGGGGTTTGCCGCCACCGTCCTCAGCCTAGTGTTCGTCAGCAACATGAGTGTCTCCGTTGACCAGCTAGTCCTCTATGTGCGCAAGCTGGGCCCGCCCCAGTGCATTGCTCCCGTCGACTCCAGAGGGGCATCCGATGCCCATTTGGACTCTGCGGCAAGAGAGGCTATCGCCTATTTGACGCGCCACGGGTATCTAGACAAAGTAAAGCTCGGCGCCAGCGAGACTCAGGCCACTCAGCAGCCCACTGACGGCGGCGACCACCACGATGACGGCATGGTGTACACATGGGGCCCCAAGGCCAAGATCGAGTTCCAGCCCCTCGACATGGCTCGCTTTATAGCGGCGGCAACAGGCCAAGAGTGCACCGAAGACTTCCTCAGGATCATTGGCCGCGCATACGGCAGCAACATAGCCAGTCAATAGCTCCTCCAGATATGTACATTAGTTAACGTGTCATCTAATCTCCCTCAGACTCTGTCTCTGGAGTCTGCGACTCGGCCGACGACGACTTGCTGCCTTTGGCAGGAGCAGGCGAAGCAGCCGCCTGATAAGGCTTAACGAGGTCAATGTTGTTGACGACAACCTCCAGCTCCCAGTCAACCGGCAGCAACGAATCAAGGGCGCGCAGCCTGCGCAAGAGATACTGCGAGTTGAGCATGAGCTGGCGCTTGCCTTCGCCACTAGTGATGCGCATTTTAGCGTAAAAGTCCGACAGCTTCTCCTCGTACATGGCGAATATCTGCGCAAACACTGCGCGCAACGAAGACGGCGGCAGATAGCGCTTCAGAACCTTGTGCAGCTTCCGCACCTCCTTCACCAGCCCATCCATGGCAGCCACGGGCGGCTGCGCAGTCGGATCCAGGTCGTCCCACTTGGTTGCTCCCAGCATGCGCGCATGGTAGTCGGCGCGATCCGTCATAATAGTGACAAGCTTGCGATGCAGCTCGCTCTGGTGGTTAGTAAAGTCGCTGCCCGCACGGTCCAGCTGCGCCAACAGCACCTCCTGGCTGGCTGACATGACGAGGCGCAAGCACTCCTTCACATGCGGGATCAGCTCAATGCACAAGGAGAGCGACTCCGACGCCAACGCCAAGTGCTTGGCCGAGATGTTCTTGAGCCCCGCTGACCGCATAGCCCCCGCCCCCAGCACCACCTGGCAGGTGCGCGAGTTGAACGACTTGAGCACCTCCACCAGCCGCTGCAGCACATCGGTCGCCAGCATGGGTATGTTCACCGCGCACTGCAAGTACTCGACGACGCTCTTGACCAGAACCAGGCTGCACCCAACGACGTGGAATGCCTCGTCGCCGATATGCATCAGGCCAATGCCAGCCGTATCGGCGGACCGTATAGATGCCGCATCAGAGTCGTGGCGGGACAGCATAGCCACCGCGGGGTCCATGCTGCGCGCCGACAGGGGGGACTCGGGCGACAAACCCATGGACGTCCTACTCGCGCCCATCGACACATTCTTCGCCAGCAAGCCCTCAGCCTGCTGGAACCCCAGCGCCAGCGGGCTATTGGCAAACGAAGCCCCCGACACCACAGCCACTGGCTGGCTAGCATCCCCAGTGAGCAGCAGCGGGCTCCTCGATTCGTGCAATGTGCCGCTCTTCGAGGCAGAGGCGGCATCAACAACCTGGTTGACCAGGTTCTGAAAGTCAATTGGCACCTCTGCCTGCGCCCACTGCTCGTTCTCAATAAGGACCTGTATCTGCCGAGACTTTTCCGTATGAAAGTTGCCCAAAAACGCCTTCGCCTGCGCAGTAAGCGTGCCACGCAGCCCAAAACACATCTTGCCGCCCAGGCTCTCGTACTGCGTTATGAACTGGTGGATGAGCATGTACAGCGAGTGGAACCCCGCCAGACTCAGCCGCGCGTTCTGCTCCGACCGGTGGTTCAACAGCTTGGCGCACCGCACATGAGCAACATCCATAAACGAGTCAAACGTGTCGTTGAGCGACCGCAGAACCTCCGCTTTGGCCGAGTCGTACCTCTTGCTCAGCGGCAGCGGCAACTGCTCCGCCCGAGAGCCGTCTCTCTTAGGCTGCCCAGATGAGGGCCCAGCCACAGGTTCAACAACCATGGGCCTATTCTCGTCAAGCACCTCGAGTATAGCCCTGCGAACCATGCCAACGTGGCTGATAATCAGCAGCAGCAGCTCCTGCTGCTGCCTCAGCATCGTGCGGAACTGATCCAGCGTCTGTCCTCGCACAGCCGTGCCCAAGATGCGCTGCTGCGTAGCGTCATTAAACATAGCATGCCCGCGGCTACGGGGAAACCCACTCGGGTACAGGCCCTCTATCAGGCCAGCGGTCTCCGACATCAGGCTATCCCGATACGCCTTGAGCGCATTGCCAAGGCCTCCAGTCCGAACCAGCCCGCAGATAAACGGCGTGAGCTGCATAGCAAGGTTGACCTGATAAATGTCGACCTGCGAGCGTCCAAGCAGGCCATCAGAAGAGCTCGATAGCCCGTCGTCGACAAACTCGCGCATATCACGCAAAACTATGGCTGCCAGCTCCTGCTCAGCAAACGAAGAGACAGAGTGCAGAGACTTCAGCAGCCGTGCATTGAGATTTTTAAAAGCCCGCGTCTTGCCAATCTCCCTACCGCTCTTACCAGGCCCCGGCAGCTCAATCATATCCTGCGCCTCAGTGATCAGATTCAGCGCCCCAATGCAGTCCCCAGACCCAATGAGCTCCTCGACAGTAGGCTGGACGTGCCGCAGGTTGCTCAGCAGCTCCATATCGCCCAGCACAGCCGCGATGTTGTCTCGTCGCCGACGCATGCGCACGAGCTCCAGCCCAGGCGCGCACTGGGCATAGGCGACTTTCTTCAAGTCATTGCGCAACACGTGGATCTTGCCAATGCAGCGATCAGTCTCGGCATGCAGCTCCTCCAGCGTCGACAGCGCAGCGAAAAACGACGGCGAGCGTCGCGAGATCTCACGAGTCAAGTATGCCTCAACAGTGTCCATATACGCCGACAGGGACTCCTGCATGATAGCGCTGGCATCGCCCGATTTGTCTGCCGCAAAGAGCTCGGCTGCTGCCGCCTGCGGCCCCAATACCACCTGGGTGGCAATGTCGAACATGGCGGGGTCGCGGAGATCAAAGGCGTCCTCAAAAAATATCGTCGGGATATCCTCAATTCCTGGCAAAACACTAGCAGAGTTTCCGACTCTGTCACCCGCTGCTCCTCCATATTCGCTCACCGAGTCTAGCCCAAACTCGCTCCTAGTGCCATCAAGCGCTTTGAGCCGCTCCGCCATGGTAGTCGAGTCCATCGAGTACGTGTGGCTGGCCAGCTCCAGCACCTTTTCTGCGTCGTCCACAGCCGCTTCATAGCGGTCCAACTCATCAGCTGCGATTTGGTACCCCAACCGCGAGTTTGCCTCATACTGCTCAAACAGCGCCGTTGTCGCTTCTAGGTAGCTGTCAAAGTCGCTGGCTCTGACCTTTGGGTAGTGCGTGCGTGGCACTGCTGGCAATTCATTACGATGAATGCGCGTGGGTGCTTTGTTTGGATGGTTGGTGAGAACTGCAATCGCATTCTGCCCGTACTGCATTTCGGCAGCTGGCCTTGCTGCTGCCTCTGGGGCGACTAGGCTGTCGCTGGTGCTGCTGTTTGTCTTTGGCGGCGGCGGTGGACGAACTGACGGTGCCGCTGGTTGTCGTGTGGATAGGGGCTGGGAGCGACGCTGAAAGTACGAAGACCCACCCGTGCTCTTGCCATCTGAGCCCTTTCGTATAATGCCAATTCCGGGCTGTCGGCTCATCACTAGAAAGCACGAAAATAGAATAAAGAGGCTCTTCGGGACTGAGAGATAAAGCTGACACCACGGGCCCGTGTCGCTGGTATTTCGTGTTGCTGTTGATGTAGCAGTTGTGGTTTTATGCTTAGTCGCAGAGCTAAAGCCCTTGGTATCACATGATACAGCCCAGAGACAGTGGGCAGCAGCAGAGTATTGCGCCTGGAGAGTTGCTCCCAATGGTGCTAGTCTGGCTCAGCTCTTGGCTGCTCGCACGCTGGCAAGGCCCAGGTTCTGCGCTGAAGGAGACTGGATCTGTCTCCAGAGGCTGATGGAAAACCCAAATGGTTTGCCTGCTCATCGGACTGCTAGGCATGGCGGCGTACGTCATTCCGATGCCTATGTCAGGTGGAAACAAAGTCAGAGTGGCGCATGGGCTGTGAAATCCATTTTTTTTGCCCTTTGTTCTTGTGTAAATCATTCATTTCAAAACATTCCTTTTCTGACTATACCCCAGATAGTTTTTGTTGGGTGGTAGTGCCTATGTTGGATAGCAGCGAGTATAGTCGGCCAGATCGCGATTATGAGTCCATGATCATAATCTTGCGATTATGATTACAAGTGACTATTGTGGCGCTGTTTAAATATGGCGCTACAGGATACTAGTGGTGTGAGATCTCTTGAGTTATTTTAGCTCCAATTTTAGGATATATATTTGGGTATACTCTAAACTCGCATATTACTATCTAACAGACCTGCTGCTGCCCTGTGCCAAACTCCTGGAGCCAGATATGCCAGGCTGAAGGGCACAGCACCCCTACTCAGGAGAGCCACTTGGCAGCGTTGCCAGAGGCCATGATGCAGGGGATGCTGTCAGGCCTCCACCTGATGGTGCCATGGTGCCAAGCATTGGCATTAGAGAACAGGGCCGCGAATACTGCAACAGCCCCAAGCTTCATTGTAAATAATGATGGACTGAAAAGCAAGAAAAAGGAGGAGAGTGAGTAGCGTGAACTTGCCTTTAGAATTTGCAACAGAAATTGTAGTGAGAAATGAGGTGAGGTGAGGTGAAGAGAGAATTTAACCATATAAAACTGTTTATTTTAAGCCGCGGCTCCTCCTATGGCGCAATGCTCCATTGCAATGGTCCACACTGGAGGAGGAGGCTTAGAGTGCGTTCTGGGTGAGGGAGAGTTGACGTGGTGATGTTGGCTGTCATGTCGTGCCCTGTGCTGTGCTGAGAACAATGCTGGCAATACTTGATTTTTGTATTTGCCAGTATTATGTGGATGCCTCTCAAGAGGAGCCAATGTTGGGCTCACACAAAGGAATAGAGCTGGCTGTTCTTATTTCTTTGCGATCTATAGTGACAGTTCCTTGGCTTCTAGCTCTGATTGCTTTGTCATCTGGGGTAGCAGATAGAGCTCCCTGAATCGATTGTGCTGATGTAAGGCAACAACTAAAGCCTACTTCTTTTGATCTTAGATCGTATGATACATGATATTGTTTATATGTTGATAAATGAGCATACGCAACTAGGAGTGCTCCTTGGTGAGCACATGCATTAAAACCGCCCTTATGTGTAACTTTATTCTTAAAGATATGAGTTCGGATTTGCACTGTCTGGCAATCCTTCTGTTGCCCTTTGCCTCGTCTATTGAGCTTAGTGATGCGATTCAAACTCACTAGAATATATACACCTCATATCCAGCTATGATGGAGCGGCTGGTACAGTAGTCCTATTAGAATATTTTTCCTATTCTATTCTAGTCGAGCCCGTTGGCGCAGAGCTACAAGAAGCGCTCACACATACATATAGGCAAAAGAGTGAAGGTAGCAGCAAAGAAAGTCTTAATAAAACCTATCGCAAGCTTCGATAATCATTTTATATTTTGCGGTTTACCCTAATACTCTCAAAGACTAGTACTACCTGAATTGCATTAAAAGCTAGTGGCTTTACTCGTCATCAGTGACCGGCGGAAGGAGTCGAGCAATAGTAGCCAGCTTTTATCGACATTGGCTATTTGCGCCTCTAGTGCCTTCACCCTCTTTTCAGCCAAGGCATGGCAATCACAGTCACCCATCTGAGTTGGCGACTGGAAAACAGGGCTCTGGAGCAACGGAGATCCACTACACGACCTATTCCTGCGGATCCTCCACGCATCCACCAGAGTTGTCCATCAACTACCACCACTAAACTCAGCGCCACTTTGTTTGCTCGCCTTTGCAACAACCACCGGATAACCAGCCAAGCATTCCGGTGATGATCCCACCGTAGCACCCTGCTCGTTGACCAGCGATGGCCCTTGCTTGACAGCTGCCGCATCAACAAGGATATGAGCGTTATGCTTAAGGCAGTTGATGGCAGCCAGCTTTCTCTCTGATAAATGGCACTCGGCACGCAGTGCCTTTCAATGTATGCCTGATGTGGATCACCACCAGCGACCAACATTCTTGTAAAGCGCGTAAATAACCAAGGGAGGCGCCTAAGCAGCCAGCAAAACTAAGCTCCAAATAAGCGCCAACGAACGATGCGACGGCGTGGTAGTCTTGCGCAATGGCCAAAACTCGAGAATCTGCAGCGGGTTGAGTAAACACGCAACTGAAACAAAAAAGTGCGCAAAAGAGAAGGGAAAAAAGGCTCAACATATGGCTCGGGAGACCTGATGTGTCATCATCAGTCAGCTCGCAAACCGAATGCCTCACGCATGTGGTTGGGGAGGCAGCACTTTATAGGCTAGATTTTTTATATGGACAAGTCAAGCCTCAGAGATGATCTGCTAGCCAAGGACCACAGCTCGTGCCCATACAGGGTTCCAACACAACGACTCCCATCACCAATAAAGTCTGTCCACTCTCACTCTCACTCTCACTTCCTCAGTTCCGTCTAATATAGATTATTCCTGGCTACTTCTTACTCTAACCATGCCGTTTACTTTTCACGCTCATTCGGGCCAGTTCTGTCGCCATGCTTCAGGGGATTTGGAGGGCGTAGTACTAGCCGCGATATCCAAGCGCATGCTAGTCTTGGGGCTATCCGAGCATATTCCACGGTCACGGCCCCAGGATCTCTACCCGGAGGAGAGCGACATGACGACTCGCGACCTGCACCAAGTGTTTAGCGACTACGTAACCGAGGCACGGCGTCTGCGGGACAAATACTCTGACCAGATCGAAATCCTCATTGGCGCAGAGACCGAGTACATAACCAGAGCGACTCTAGAGGAAGTCAAGCAGCTACAGGCCAGGTACTCTCTGGATTACCTCGTAGGATCCCTGCACCACATCAACGAGATGCCTCTAGACTTTAGCCAAGAAAAGTATGACCAGATAGTAGACCGCTTCAATGGTGACCGCGCGGCAATGTTCAGCAGATACTTTGACCAGCAGCTAGAGCTCATGCAAGAGTTAAGGCCCGCGGTTATTGGCCACTTTGATCTCGTCCGCATTTTCCACCCGCAAGCAATGGAAGATCCATTGGCCCTGGCGGAGGTCAGGCAAAGGGCATCGCGGAATATCGACTATGCCATTTCCTACGGTGCTCTTTTTGAGGTCAACTCGCGGGCCTGGAAAAAGGGCCTGAGAGACGCCTACCCGCAGCGCGGCCTCCTAAGAGAGATCCTGGATAAAGGCGGCAAGATCACCATCTCGGACGACAGCCATGGCGCGGGGGACGTGTGCATGCATTATGACCGGCTGCTCGCGTATCTGCAAGAGCTGGGCGTGCATGATCTGCATTACCTAAGCCGCGTTGATGGGCGAGTCCAGGCCCGGCTCTTGGAGAGGGCCACTGAGTGTGATTTCTGGTCCGCCAATGGCCTGACAGGGAAATAGATCGGCAGCAGCCAGTTGTAGAGTTGTCGTCATCCACACACGTGAACATAAGCGGGGCAAAGGGGGAGTGGGGGAAGAAGCTCTTTCCTCTTTCTTTTTTATTATAAAAATCAACCTATATAGACTACCTCCGTATGAGCGAAGATAATCAGCCCCAGCAGCACCGCAGGCCGCCCAGCCCGCTTTTGGTGGGCCGGCAGCCACCCAGCCCTCTGTTTACATACCACCAGCGGCCACGAACCGGCGTAATTCCTCCCCCGCTGCTGTCGCCAGCCGCAGCAGAGATTAGGGACCAAGCTGGCCGCCGACTGAGCATTCAGGAGGGCACACGTCGCCAGTCACTCACCTATGCGGAGGCCGGCATCCCCGCACGGCGGCGGTCCCTTGCGTACGCCGATCTCATGGCGGTGTTCTACCCGCCCAACATTATCCACCAGCCCACAGTCACTGACACGCCATTCGAATGCGCCGAGTGGGAGGGCGTGTCGGACTCTGCGCTCTCCCACATCCCAATTGATGAGCCCGGCATAGCCAGCTGGGAGCCCACGCTGGAACGGGCCATAAAATCCATAGTGTCAATCAAAGCCCAGTGCGTGCGCTCATTCGACACCGAGACCAGCGGCACATACACAGCCACGGGCTTTGTCGTTGACGCCGAGGCTGGCCTCATCCTATCCAACCGCCATGTAGTCAATCCGGCTCCTATTGTCGCTCAGGCTATTTTCGTCAACTACGAGGAAGTCGAGCTACAGCCAGTCTACCGTGACCCAGTTCACGACTTTGGTTTCTTCAGATTCGACCCGAAGAAAGTCAAGTTCATGCAGCTGGACTCGATTCGTTTGGCCCCGCAAAAGGCCAAAGTCGGTATGGAGATCCGCGTAGTGGGTAATGACGCCGGTGAGAAGCTGTCGATTCTGGCCGGCACCCTAGCGCGCCTCGATAGGGCAGCCCCAGAGTACGGGGTGGGTCAGTACAACGACTTTAACACATTCTATTTGCAGGCTGCTTCGGGAACCAGCGGTGGTTCTTCTGGGTCCCCCGTTCTGGATATCTATGGCGATGCCGTGGCACTTAACGCTGGTGGTGCCACCAAGGCCGCCTCGTCGTTCTACCTCCCGCTAAGCCGCATTGTGCGTGCCCTTGACCTGGTGCGTCGCGGGGAGCAGGTGCCACGCGGAACGATTCAGGCAGAATTCGAGTACCTTCCCTACGACGAGCTGCGGCGTTTGGGCCTAGACATGGACATCGAATCCAAAATGCGTGAAGCCTTCCCAGAATCCCAAGGCATGCTCAGCGTATGCACCGCACAGCGCGGCGGCCCCGCTGACGGCAGCCTCCAGTCCGGCGACATTGTCATAGCAATCAATGGCAAGCCCGTCATCGAGTTTGTGAGTCTGGAAGAGACTCTTGACTCTAGCATTGGCCAGACCGTGCATATCTCGGTGTGGCGCGGCAAAAAGGCATATGACATGCATATTCGGGTCCAGGATATGTGCGAAATTACGCCCAACCGCTTTATTGAGATCGGTGGTGGCGTAGTCAACGAGGTGTCATACCAGGTGGCTCGTGGGTATGGTATCCAGACTGGCGGCGTGTACGTTGCTAGCAGCGGCCATGTGCTGGGCTCGGCCAGTGCCTGGCGTGGATCGGTTATAGTCAGCGTCAATAACATGGCCACGCCCAATCTCGATGCCTTCGCCTTTGCGCTGAGCCAGCTGTCGGAGGGCAGTCGGGTGCCTATTCGCCTATTCTCGCTGGATAAACCATATAGGCAAAAGATAGTGATAATGAACGTCACCACGCATTGGCACGCTCTGCGCATGGCTACTCGCGACGAGTGTACGGGATACTGGATCTACAGGGACCTGGATCCCCCCGCACTCCGCATCGGCGCCATTGAGCCACAGACAGCCTCTGTACCTCAGTTGCCAGCCACTCTGGCTCCTGCTCACAAAGTGTGGCCTAGCCTGGTGTACCTCGACTTCCATATCCCCTATCTAGTGGACGGCATGAAGAATACGCAGTTTGCGGGTCCCGGGTTTATAGTCGATAAGGAAGAGGGCTACATTGCTTGCGACCGCGACACAGTGCCCACGGGCATAGGCGACGTCTATATAACGATAGCTGGATCTATTGTCTTGGCTGGTCGGGTGGAGTTCCTTCATCCCGTGTACAACTTTGCCATTGTCAAATATGATCCGCAGCTCATAGGCAGTACGCCCGTGGAGAACATTCGATTCCACCCAGACTACTACGAAGGGTCTCGGCGCTTGGCCCAGGGCGACGATGTCTATTTGGTGGGCGTCAGTGCTGACCAGAGTCCCGTGGTGAGACGCACCGAGGTGTCGTCCAGGAGCATGGTTAGCACCAGGGAATGCGTGCCGCCGAGGTTCCGCTGCACCAATATCGAGGGCGTCAAGCTCCACGACCAGCCCAGCTGCCAGGGTGGTGTGCTATGCGACGAGCAGGGTCAGGTAATGGCTCTGTGGGTCGGTGTATCGTCGCAAGACAGCAACAACAAGGATGTCAGCACAATGAGCGGCCTCGATGTAGCTATTCTCCGACCCACTGTTGAGTCTCTGCGCAATAACCAGGGTGCCCCAGACATTCGATCCCTAGACGTCGTGCTCTGGACTATGCGCCTAGCTCCCGCTCGCACTTTGGGGCTCAGTCCAGAGCGTATCCGCCAGATCGAGGAGCACAGCAGCGATAACCCGCGTCTCTTCTACGTTATGGGCCTCTCGACGAGCGAGTCGCCTGCGACTAAACTCTTAACCACCGGCGACATTATTCTTGAGAAAAATGGCAAGCTGGTTCGTGACGTCAACGATATCGGCGTGATACAGGATGATAAGTGTGTGGAGCTCGTTGTTTTGCGCGACAGCAAGGAAGTCACTCTAAGGGTGCCTACCACGGGGCTTAATGGAATGGAAACACAGCGAGTGGTGCATTGGCTCGGCGCCCTCATACAGCAGCCCTACCGCGCTGTGCACGAGCAGGTCCGTCATTTGCCCTCTGGAGTCTATGTCTCATGTACGCTGTATGGGTCTCCGGCTAATTGCTATGGACTGAGGCCCGGTATGTGGATCACGGAGGTTGAGAACAGAGCAGTCAAGACTGTTGACGAGTTTGTCGCTATACTCAAGGAACAGCAGCTGGGCTGGCCGGAGAGTGCTTCGGAAGAACCGTCATTGAGAGATATGAGGACTGCGCGCTATGTGCGCATCACTGTCGTCAACAAAACCGAGGTCACAAAGGTGCTCAGCTTGCGCGTCGATGGCCATTTCTGGCCTGCCTGGCAGCTCATCCACGACCCTGCCACAGCCACGGGCTGGAAATCTATCCATCATCTATAGTTTTTCTTTATTTCATTTTTTAGCTTACAGTTTATAGGGAATTCTTGGCTATATAGTTAGTAACCCGATGGTAGACATCCTCGGCTACGGATTCAGTCGGGCCCTCTCCATAGACATTAATGGCGGCCTCTCGAGTAGTGTCCGGAGGCTCCAGTGTCTCCAGCTGAGAATCCAAAAGCACGGGATTAAAGAAGTGATCTATTCTCGTATCCAATCTCCTCAGCAGCTCGGTTTTGCTCACATCCAGGTAGACAAACACCGTATCGTGCGTCAGCTGCTCTAGTGGCATATCCGGATCGCTTCTGGAGAGGAATTCCCGGTAACTGCGCTTCAGCGAGGAACATGCGCATACCACGTACATGCGCTGCGAGGTGGAGGACTCGCGGCTTCCTACTATCGTTCGCGCTGAGCATAGAGAGAAATCGTACCCCTCCAATAGCTCATGAGCTGCTTTTCCGATCTCTTCGCGCACGCGCGATAGCCACGGCCACCGGTCCTTGTCAGCTAGGGGCTCGCCCCGCGCCATCTTTTCTACGTTTGACGTGGGGTGGAGGGCATCAGCATCAATATATGGAGCATGACCGAGACGCTGGGCTAGCAGGCGGCCTACTGTGCTCTTGCCGCACCCGCTGACACCCATGACTATTATAGCTCGGATCGGGTATACGCTATACGACTCTTGAACGCGCATTATCTATTAGAGGAAAAAGGAAGAGAAAAAAAGGCGTACCACGGATGGGAAAAAGGAAGAGCGAATATGCGGAGCTTCCTTTATGGCCCAGTCACATCAAAGATTGCCACTATAGGTGGATCCCAAAATGTCGCTACTGCACCCATTTTCTTGCACCACACGCCTGCTATTTACGACTGGAAAAATAAAAGCGATTGAATATATCATCAAATCATATTAATTGAAACTATCCGACATATAATCATGGTCAAGACCAGTACACCCGAACTCAAATCGTATATGGATAAGAAGCTGATCCTAAAGCTTAATTGCGATAGATCCGTTACTGGCATCTTACGCGGATACGACCCATTTATGAACGTGCATTTGGCCGACGCCTATGAGATCACCAACCCCAAGGAGCACGATCCGCTGGGCGTTGTGGTGATCAGAGGTAACAGCATCGTAACCATGGAGGCATTGGAACACATCAGCAACTGAGTCTTTTGGAATATTAGGTTCTCCACAATTAAGTATATTTATATTGGCAAATACTAGCTATGAAGATAAAAGTAAACATCCTTGGCCAACTTGTCCACTTCGAGAAAAAAAATGTTATCATTTAGGCATGATTCTGGCGTGATTGATGTCATTTGTAGTAAAATAGGTCACTCGGCAAACCACACTCTATGACAACGTGCTCGACACACTGTCTTGCCAAACGGTACTCCAGGGCTTCTCAATGAAGCGAGTGGTCGGTGGTGCCTTACTAGGGAGGCAATACATTATCAAAAATAGCCATCCATTTTTTATCAACTGACGTAACTTTAAAACTAACTGTATTATTACTGGATAAAAACTCCTCTATAGTTTCCTCTTTGCCTGCAGAAGCAAAATCCCTGACAATATCGCCGTTGCTGTCAATACTATGCAGCGTTAGCGTACAACCGTTATCCTTAAACTCTGGAATATCCTCTATTTCACTGGCAACTCTGCTTACAACTGTGTCTGACGAGTATGATCCTGTAAATAGGTGAGTGGCACTGCTTTCATCGGCCCACCGAAAGACGATTTTTATGAGAGGCATAGGTTGCTGTGTCTTTACAATGTAAATAGTAGTTGAAATGAATAGGAAATGTGTGCTTGAAATAGACAAAATGAGGCCGCGACGTCAGCCTTTTTATAAGGTGGCTAAGGCTCTCCCGAACTACGTCGACAATGGATGCTTCAAGCCAATAGCTGCTTGATTTGTTTGTGCACGTTTCCAATCCAAACCCGAGCATTGACTTTGCCTAGTGAGAAGGACTAGTCCGCTTTCTATCGACAAAAGAAGGCAGTGCGAGACTGGCTTCTCTTCAAGGTCGGCTCTCCCCTTAGTAGGCCCCTTTCGCTTTTTTCATAGGCTTGGTAGTCGAATGTTCGAAGAAGAAAAACAGGGCAACAGTAGGCTCAAAAATAGATGCAGTCGGCGCCCTTTGCTTTGTTGAGCAAAGTGAAGCGTGAGCAGCTCTTGCTTTTCTGCTCAAACCAGCGGCTGTCGCCAAGTCACCTCTTTCAAAGCTCCAAAGCTCCAAAGCTGTGCATCCAGCTGAAATTGGTGCCCGTGACGACCTACTTTATCCAAAGAAAGCCTCAAGCGCTTACTCCACATATAGCGCTACTAGTGTAAGTGTCTGTATTCATTAAATATAATGTGGATATGTGGCTACTCGGAATGAGATGTAAGTTGGTACTTTAGTTCTCTAGCATGGCTTGCCTGCGAACATCAATACGCTGGTCTCTGCGCCTGTCATTGGCGCTGCGAGCACGCTGAGCCAAAAGCTTTTCCCTCTTCACGATCAGCTTGGCATTTATAAACTCTTTCCCCTCGGGCGACCTCTTGTCGAACGCATATCCGCCAAGCACTTTTCGCTCGTCGTAGTAGTAAATGTTCTTGGAAGCTAGAAGCGCATCCCGCTTCACAGCAAGTGTAATAGCGGAGAGGGTCTCGTAGTGCTTGATTAGCTCGTCTACCTTTTTCTCAGTGTTTGCGTAATTGAAACCAATCATCCAGCGAGTTGATTCCTTGGTAAATGGTTCGATCAATAAGCCAATATACTCAAAATGAGGAAAAGAGACCATGATTGCTCTAGAGCTTCCACTCTGCTCTACGCTCCGCTTTAGTACCGAGTCATCTATCCAGCTGAGTGTAGCCTTGTTTGACCATTCTAAATTATTCTTTGATTTTTTGCGCATCGCGGCCATAGCATGTTGGGTCATAATGTCCAAGGTCAGTCTCTCGGTGCAAGGAAACACAAATAAGAATGTGTCCTTTGGGGTGATAGCCCCGCTACCTTGGTGGAAGACGTAAATGTTGTTGTTGTTGTTGCTGCTGTCGGGCTCCATGGGAAATAGCGAAAAAAAGTGAGCAAGTTTGAGAGAAATAATTAAAAGAAGTATAAAATAATCTTTCAGTGTTGTTGCATCCCCAGTTCACTCTTTTAAAGGTAGAAAATGGCTTTCTTTTAAACTTTTGGCGTGCTCTTTTGCCTTTGGAAATTATTTCAGTCTTTGGTATAAGCAGGCTCCTGTGAATGGCCGCAGCAAGAGAACGACTGCGGCCACCACTCTTCCTTGATTTGCCAAACTGCGGGCTAATGCAGCATCAGTGGAGGTAGCGCTAGTGCTAAAAGCCGTAGTACCATACTCAAGTAAAATAATGCGTGGAAGTATGCCTATGCCTTAGTGCAAGCTTTTAAAGCAAAGCACAAGCTTACTAAGCGGCCAGTGCTGTGCATTAGGTCTGATTTCTTGCACGATTCAAACCTTGTTCTCATTCTTTCAAATGTTCCATTGCGTGTATTGAATGTTAGAAATGTTCGGTGTAAACCAGGTTGATAGTTAATCGCTAAAAAGTAACTTCCTCTTGAACAAAAACTGTTGCCTGCGATTAGTGGGTTTGCAACTTCAACCTGGACATATTAATGCTCACTTCCCTGCTTTTGGCGTTAATGTTGTGCCGACGCTGCGCCAAAAGTTTTTCTCTCTGGACAATTCGCTTAGCCTGAATAATTGCCTTTCCTTCAGGAGACCTCTTGTCAAAGCCACTGGCTCCAACTCTCTTCTCTGCCTCGTAGTAGATGATATTGCTAGCCCCCAGCCTCTTCATTGCTCCCCTTACGGTTTCTTGCTCGGCAATACTCTCATAGAGCTTTATCATCTTGTCCATATTGTTCTGCACATTGTTGTTCTTGCGGCCGCTAGCATACCGAGCAAGATTCTCGGTCATTGGGCGAACGTTTAAGTTGAGTTCATCTCGGCGCTTAAATGTGAGCAGTATCGCTCTCTTGCTTTTGTCTTGTTTAACTTTTTCGCTGAGTACTTGGGAACTAATCCAGCCACAAAATACTTTTTCCTTGATGTGCAAAACTCCCCGCTTCTTTCTTAGCTCAACTACTAGAAAGTGGCCCATGTCTTTAGTGGACAGGGTTTCTGTGTAGGGAAAGATGAATAGAATGGATTCATCCACTACAGATTCTCTGCCACCGTGAAGATAGACATAAATGTTGTTGTGCTCCATTGAAGGTTCCAGAATAACAAATAATTAGTGAGTAGAAAGAAAAGTAAAGAAGAAAGAAGCCGTTTCTCATAAGAAGCAGATTTTTTGGCCTATTGCGGCCACCCTCAAAGCAGCGCTCAAAGCATGCTTTTCTTTCCAGGTGGCATGTTGAGTTGGAGCCGCAGTAAGTGCTGCGGTTGCCTTGGCTGCTCCTTAGAATAGCAGCTTGCACCAAGTAGCTCTCATTGCATCTGTGCTGATATAGACGTAAGTGTGTATAGTCCAGTCAGATGTTAGGCATTGAGGTACACCGCCAACAGATGTGTGTACCGGTCGACCACTGGCTTGTGGCATCCCTGCATTGCGTGAATAACCAATAAGAAACACATGTAGGCACCCAAATAATTTATAGAGGAATTTAGCTGAAGTTCCTCAAGCAATGTTGCCCGCTTTCCTTTCATTGTAGTTTCTGAGCCTCACTACAAAAGCACTAGCTGTGTTCGAGAAATAGTAGGCGAGACATCAAACACAGGTGCCTATGACTAGTTGGCCATAAGGCCATCGAAGAAGGTCACCAGGAACTGAATGGCATTGTTGGCACGCTTGGCAACCACTGGATCCGCCCAGTCGCCACGTGCACCACAAAAGCCGTGCGTCATGTCCTCAAAGGACTCCAAACGGCACTGTGCGCCAAAGGGCTTAGTCTTGAGCTCCTCAAATCCGCTCTTGTACATCTGCAAGTCCTCGTCCTTGCTGGGCAACGCCATGAGCGGAGCTCTGACCTTGCCAAAGTCATCACTGTTGACCATGGCCGGGTGCACGATAGCCCCACCAACGAGCCCATCGAGCTTTTCCAGCGCCGTGACAACGTGTCTGCCTCCCCAGCAGAACCCAATGATGCCAGCACTGGTAGCACCGCTGTTACGCAGGTGCTCTAGCCCCTGGGCATACGCGCCCTTGCTGGTCTCCCAGCTGCCGGCGGTCCTCATAAACTCCTCCAGCACTTGAGGCTTCCCCAGATCGGCCATGGTTAGAGGCACGCCGCGAAGCAAATCGGGAAGCAGTACGTAGAACCCAAGGCTACCGAGAATGTCGCAGAGCTGGAGAACGTTTGGGTGGTAACCAAAGACATCGTAGTTGACGAAAAGACCACGCTTCGAGCCCTTCTTGCCAGCAAAGTAGCAGTCATAATCGCCCAGCTTTCCATATTCGCCCTTGGTCGTGTAGTTGGCGACGACCGGCGGAGTGTTGCAGCAGGCACTTGGGAAGGACATTTAAAGACAAAGTAATTGCTTTTTTTGTGGAGACGAGGCAGGAGAAACGTGTGATGGTCCAGCCTCAGTCGCTTGCGTGTCTACTTGTGCTTTGCGTGTGTGCGGTTTCCAAAACCTAACCCTGGTAGGCAAGTTTTTGATTTTCGATTGCCGCTGGGAGATCATTGGTATTGTCACTAGTGCCAGCTAAAAGCTTGCCAAAACTGCTAAGACTTAGTTGGGCATGAGGTCATAAAAAAAGTCGCTATGAGCTGGATAGCGTCGTTAACACGCTTAGCAATCGCTGGATCAGACCAGTCCCCACGCGGGCCACAGAAGCCATAGACTACATCCACGAAGGACTCCAAGCGGCACTTTGCGCCAAAGGGCTTAGTCCTGAGCTCCGCATATCCTGTCTTAAACATCTCCAAATCCTCGTCATTGTAGGGCAATGCCAAGAGCGGAGCATTGATCTTGCCGAAATCATCGCTAGTGACCATAGCCGGATGCACGATAGCTCCGCCAACAATGCCACCCAGCTCTTGCAGCGAAGTCAAGGCGATCTTGCCTCCCCAGCAGAACCCAATAACGCCCACGCTAGTAGCGCCGCTGTTGCGTAGGTACTCTAGCCCCTGGACGTAGCTGGCCTTGCTTGTATTCCAGCTGCCCGAGTTCTGCATAAACTTGCACATTGCTACAGGGTTTCCTAGATCTTCCATAGTCAGAGTCTCGCCACGAAATAGGTCAGGCACCACGACACAGTACCCGAGGCTACCGAGAATGTCGCAGATCTGAAAGACGTTCGGGTGGTAGCGAAAGGCATCGTAGTTTACGAAAATTCCTCGCTTCGAGTCCTTCTTGCCAGTAAAGTAGCAGTCGATGTCGCCCAACTTCCCGTGCTCGCCCTTGGCTGTGTAGTTAGCGACAACTGGCGGAACTTTGCTAAAAGATCTTGAGTTTGACATTAGAGGCAAGCGTAATGGCTCTTTTCGTGGGAGTCAAAAGGTAGTATAAAGAAGAAGAGGGTGTACGTGCTAGCTGAATCGAACTGCAACTCGAGGGCATATTGCTATTGTGAGAGGGTCTAGGCGCGCTTAATCGGGTGGCATGGGCTCCATGTGGAACCGAGTTAGCCCAAGATAATCTACATCTATGCTGCCAGGGCGCTCCCCAAAGCATATTGACATCATCACCGGTGGGGCTGGACATTTGCCACGGCTAACTCTGGATATTCTCTACTTATTCAAAACACAGTTTTCGGCCAAAGAAGCTCCTTCCTAGCAACTATTGCCTAGCTGGAGCTATTGGATTCACAAGTTTAGCAAAACCCTTGAAACTTTGAAATATACAGAGCCAACTAAAGAGAAAAAAAAATGCACCAATGGATCAAGGATCAGCAGGCCTAAGAGCGATAGTAGCCACTAGCTGGACCAGCGGCTGTCGTGGTAGGGCCAGCGCTCATGCTATTGTACTGGTTACCGCCATACATTTGCTGCTGTTGCTGTTGCTGTTGCTGTTGCTGTTGGTTCCTTGCCTGGGTCGCAGACAGGGGCTGTCCCGAGTAGCCCTTCTTGGCTGGCTGAGTCTGCTGGTAGTGGTATCCTTCGTCAGCACTGTTGGCGGTCACTGGTGGCGACACATAGCTGGTCTGAGCTGGCTGCGAGCCGGATGGGTCAACATACATCGCCTGCCCATAGTAGTGTTTGGCGGCGGGTGCTTGCTGCTGGGACGGCTGCGGCTGGTAGTACTGGTACTGGGCATAGCCAGGCACTGCAGAGCGAGGATCCAAGGGCTGCTGTGGTAGCGGCGGCGGCGAAGACAGCGACCCTGCTGCCAGATTGTGCTGGCCGGCATACTGCTGGGTATCTAGCCCCATTGCTGAAAAGTTGTTGTTGTGCAGAGTGGAGCGCATGCGGTCCCGCGACCGAGGCTGCTTGTGCCCCGGCGTACTATGCCCCGTGGTGGGCATCTGAGGCTGCTGCTGAAGGGGGAGCGGCGGGATACTCGCCACCGTCTCCGGGCCGCCCGAAGAGCGGGCCGCGCCAGCATCGATTCGACTGGCAACTGGCTCAAAGTACTGCTGCTCGCCATACGCACTAGCCTTGTGCTCGGCTGCTGACATAACCTGAGGCTTAACCGCGTCCTTGGGATCAGGTCGGTGAACAGGTCCAAATGTCTTACTCCCCGCTTGGCGAGTTGGTGGCTGCAGGCCAGTCTTGGTAGAGGACGACGAGCGGTTCATCTTGGGTCGAGCCTTCAAAAGACTGGCGCCAGTTGCCTTGAGCACATCCTTGAGTCCGCTGCCATGCGACGAGGCAGCCGACGGTTTTTGCGGTGGGAGTTGATGTGGCGAAGCAGTTCCTGCGGCTGGCTTTAACCTGTTTCGAGCCTGGGCTAACATGTCCTCGGCTTCATTTCTTGGCGCGACAGGTGCCTGTGCAGGCAAACGAGCACTGGGCTGAGCAGCAGGAGGTTCACGAGGGGCTTGTGTGGCTCTAAAGGGCGGTGAAGCAGCCGCAGGCACGCGCTGAACTTGTTGTTTCTGTTTCTGCTGCTGCTGCTGAAAAGGCGGCTGGTAATCTGGTGCGGCAGCAGCAGCAGCAGCAGCACTTGGTGGAGCAGGATAGTGCTCGCTAGGCACAGCCTTGTCCTTTTGCATCTCTGGGTCCCGACGCTTAGGCAGAGGCTCTGTGGTCGGGGGAGAAGGCACTTTATGTACAGGTCCCCTAGTCCTTTCAGCACTGTACTTCGATGACAGCGGCTGAGGCGGCTGAGGCGGCGGCAAAGTGTCTGACTCGCTGCTGTCCTCTACTTCGATAACCTCCACTTCCACCACGCTCTCATTGTTGCTGGAAGTGACATTTTGCCCAGCACCACTCCTGGTGGCACTTCCATATGAAGGCGATACTGGTTGGGGCGACGGCTGCCGAGCATACGAGCCCGACATGGGCCGAGCATACGAGCGATGCCCCCTATCATCGATAGGCTTCTGCGGCGGCTCGCGCGAGGAGCCGCTGCTCTGAGGCACGCCGTTGACAGTAACCTCTTTATAGCCATCGGGGGAAACCTTGGTGACGGTGACGTTTCCTCGTCCGTCGTTCTCCTCAGTAGTTTGAATCTTCACACCATTAACAATTTGTATCGATGTGCGCGTAGACGGGCCCGAGGCACTACGCAAGCCTCCATCACCACCGATAGTAGAGGACGATACAAAACTAAACGAGCCTGTCGCTGGCATACCCGACCCGCCGAACGGCGATGAGAACATCATTGACGGGAACCCGCTGCCAAACATGGAGGGGAAGCCAAACCCACCCATCGACGGCCCCGACGTCGTAGTCATGCTGCCGCCCCCAGCGTAGGGCCGGCGCTCGCGCTCAAGAGGGACATGCTGCTCGGCGGCTGCCCGCAGGCCCGATGAGCCAGAGTGCTGAGAGAAGAACGGGTCAGAAAAGGGGTCAGCAAACACAGACTCCATAAACATGGATGAGAACGGGTCACGGCCACCGAAAAAGTCGCGGAATATATCGTCCGCCGACTTGAATCTGAATCCAGGCCCGCCCTGGCCAGCACTGCTGTGCGCGTGGTGCCCCGAGGAGTAGTGATTCCCAGAGGCCGACGGCGGCTGGAACCCACGCTTCAACCCGTCCTCGCCATACTTGTCGTAGCGCTCGCGCATTTCCACATCACTGAGAACAGAATACGCCTCCGCCAGCAGCTTGAATTTCTCCTCAGCTAGCTCCCGCTGACCGGGGTTCTTGTCGGGGTGCCACTTTAGCGACTGCTTGCGGTACGCCCTTTTGACATCGTCGGCTGTGGCGCTAGGCTCGATGCCAAGCAATTCGTAGTACCTGAATTCCACGGGCATTTATGAAAAAGAAGAAAAAAAAAAAAGTAGAAGAAAAAAGTGAAAAATGAGTAAACAGAATGCGGAGTATAAATGTGGAGAAAAAAGCAGAGCGTCGCTCTTCCCCCGACGATGAAGGCTCCCCCGCAGCTTTTAGAGTATGTCAGTAGAGGTGAAGAGCCTATAAATTAGTGTGATGAAAAAGCATATTTGCATCATAGTTCACGCGCCCCCAGCCAAAGAAAATGGCGTACTACATCGCTCCATTATGCATAGGCACCAAAAACACTAATTCTGATCTCGCGCTGTAATCAGCAGTAATCAATCTCACGTGAGGCGTGTCGGGGCTGCGCCAGCTACAAGGGGCCAAGTCAACATGTCCACATGCACATGCTAGCGACCAAACAAGATAGAGGCGGATGCTAGACATGGCCCCATTCTCGGTGTTTCAAACAAGCAACAGCGTCAAAAAGAAATCGCAGTCGATCTCGCCTGTTGTGACAAATAATACCCAGGCACAAACACATGCCATTCCCTGCAAACCCCGATATGCCCATGCGCCGACCTGCCCCAGCGATCCAGGAACCAGTAGCAGTATAATGAGAGTAGGCGAAACAGAGTCGCGTGTTTCCGCCATGAACTATCTTTTGTTGGGGATAGAAATTGAAAAAGTCGTTGCCTAAATATCCGCAAATCGCAAGAAATAAATATTAAGATTTTCAGCCCGTGCATTGCTCGCACAACAGCACATACTCTCGCGTACTAAAACCAAACTTTATCATGTCCTCGGATCGCAGTTCGACGTAGCGCTGAGCCGGAATCTTCTCCCCATTGAGAAACGTCCCGTTGGTCGACGACAGATCTATCAGGTATGGCCTACAAGCGATAGGAAAAGGGGCACCAAAAGATCAGCCGCAAACAAGGAAACAGAAAAATGAGGCTAATCAAGAGCGCATCCCCGATAGACACTTACTTTATCGACGAGCTAGAGGGGGCTGAAGATGATGCATCCGGGGTCTGGCGGAACTGCAGAACGGCGTGCTGGGACGAGCACGAGGGGTGGTCGGTCGGGACATCAGCAACCTACAGCGCTCGGAAAACTCCCCCACACACAAAGCGGGCTGCACGATTAGCAAGAACAATAACACTTGAAGATTGGGGCGCACACGCGGGCCTTGTCCTTTTCTTTTCTTCCCAGAATGGAAAGCTCGGGCCTTCCTCTAATGGAGTGGCGAAAATGAGTGTGAGAAAGTACGCCAATAAGGCAAGTGCGGCATGTGTGCACTGGAAGACGTCTTTTCCTCGCCTCCCCCAACCAAAGCGGCCATGCTCCAGAAAATGAGGAGACGCGAGGCCCACTTAAATCGCTAGGAGCCTCCTCGTCCTCCAAATATAGAACTGCGCGCAAGCACGGTAGTCCGCAGATAAGCACTTGCTTTTACTTACCATTCGATCTCGGCCAAACAAGTAGCCGCTGGCCTTGTCTAATTGGCGCATGTCAATGTCCTTGTTGTCCTTAAACACGTACAGGCGCCAGCGGCCCTTGGGCTTGCGGGCCTCCGGTGGCTCGGCGTACTTTAGCACTACTCCATTGACAGTGTTGGTTTCGGCTGCAAGCTTTCCCGACAGACCAAAGTTCGGAGCAGTAAGGCCCTTGTCGCTCTCTGCGGGTTCCTCCGCAGCACCGGCGTCTACTTTGCTACTGGCAGCTACAGCAGGTGTCTTAGGGACGGCCGGCTTCTTCGGCTTGGCAGGAGAGGTAGTGGGCTCCTCCTCGCTCCTGCTAGCGGTAGCCTTTATGCCCGAAGCAGCATCGGTTGGGATGCTAGCAGCGGACTCGGGCTCTTCAGGAGGAGGAGGAGGCGATTCTAAGCGCTTATGTGGTTTGCTCTCGCGCCGCACTGTTTTCGGCGGCTCCATCCGCTTTGCTTCGCGCTCGGGTGAGCCAGCAGCCTGCCGCGGTGGCTGTGGCGACCGAGGTGGGCGAGGTGGCGAGCTTTTTTCTTGAAGCCTCTGCTTCTTATGTGAGGGGCGACGCCGTGGCGAGGGAAAGTCCAGCGGCTGGGACTGATGGACAACATAGTCCGTGACCTCGCTGCCTGGACGCGGACTATCCCTGAACGAGCTAGAGCGTCTGCACCTGCGCCGAGAACTCTCTGGGTCCTGACTAGACGGTGTCCGCTGAAACATCGACCGCACGGTGCTCGCGTTGCTGCTTCGCGACATGGACTCCTCGCCGCGCCTATCCGACCCTTCAACATGGCTGTTAGCGCGACGGCGTTGTGTGCTTCTTGAGCGGCGACGCGTCTCTTCGCGTGGGCTGCCCGCTGGCTCGGGGCTGACGGACGGCTGCTGCTTCTCTTCGGTCCAGTCACCGCTGCTACGCTTCTTTCTGGATGCGGGAGAACGAGACATGGCGGAGCAAAAGCACAGACTAGACTAAGGCGCAGAGGAAGTAAAGAAAAAGAACGTAGAGCGGACAAACTACTAGTAAAGAAGATCAACAATGGAAGTAGCTGTGTTTAACAACAAGAGAAGAAGAGGCAATTGTTTTGTTTACAAAAACTTTGCACCGCGCGCATTTCCTTGGTTTGCTAGAGGATTGACAGTTTACACCACGCACTAATGGGATACAAGTAGCCCAGTTATCCTGTTGTTGCCACTAACCACCGCGCCTCTTCTTTGCTCTTGCCTTTTTTTTTCCCTTTGCCTTCACTGACTTGGACAAGGCGTGATTGCGAGTGGCTTGGCAGTAGGGCCAGGCAGCCCGATTCCTCGCACCCGATTTTTTTAGCAGAGGGCGCGCCGAAAATTGCTCCGACGCCTTTGTAAAAAGAGAAAAAATAATCGTACCATCCCTCCAGTCAAGGGCAACAGAAAGACCCACGAGCGCTTTTAAGTCATTGCTCGCACGTGTCGTCCCTACTACAAAGCACACCTGCCGGAAAACCCGAGGCCATGGGCCATTAAGGCTTGGACTTTTTTTCTCTTTTTTTTTAAGCAAAGGCTCGGTCACACCCGGAACGTTGGCAAATGTGTTTTTGTTTGTCTCAAAGCACTGACTGCGCACACAAGAGAACCAGGGGATTCTTTCACATGTTGGAAAGATGGCCAGGGGGAGACTGATTGAAAAGCTTCTGTGTGCGTGACTTTACGCCAGGCTAGCATGGCGGGAGCTTTCCCCCCGATCACAGACAGCGCCTCTATTTCATGTTGCGGGAGAGAAAGAAGAGAACAAAGAAACGCGTTGACTTGGCTTATGCTCACTTTCCAAGGGTCCTCGTGGCCTCTTAAAAGACGGTTTTCGGGAGGAAATAAGAGAACGTGCGAAGCTTAATGTGGGTAAATGTGGCATAGCTCTAGTTGCTCTTGCATACGGAACCCTGAAGTGAAGGGTAAATCGCGGCCACAGGATCCAGCACATGGCAGAGGACAAGCAGCCCTGGCGCACTTAGTGAAGGGGATTATGCCATCGTGTCTGCACGTGCTTCGGGTCCGGCGATTCCTTACACCCCCAAAAAAGTGGACCTTCTTTCTCCTTTAGCTCATGTGTAACGCCCCCCTGGGTTTGTTACACCCCCACCCCTTTTTTGTCTTTGGGAGCAGCAGTCATCGGCAAGAAGGGCGGGGGCAAAAAACTGTGCTTAAATACCCAATGTTCCCCAGATGAGGGCACCCTCCCGCTTCGCTACCTCTCTTGCTCACTCTTGCTCACCCTTTTCTCTTATTCCCACTTTTTTACTTTCATCGCTTGACTCGACCCAGCGTGACTTTTTTATTTCATACCCCAGCTACTCACGCTTTTCATACGGATCACTACACAGTGAATGTCTACAAGCAGCAAGGCTATTGGTGCCAAGACCAGCGCATCCACGCCGTCCCTACAGCCTCGGCCGGGTAGCAGCTCTGACGTCGATTCCGAAGTTCAGTCAAACAAACCGCTATTCCTAAACTTTACTGCCGAGCTGGCGCCGTTCGGTGCGTCCAACAAGAAGCAAAAGACAAAGAAGAGCAACGTTTACAAAGTTAGTGGCGTCAACATTCTCAACAGGTAAGCTTATGAAACATGTGGGCGTGGCAGGGAAAAAAAAAAAAAGCTATTGGTCCAATAGGGTTGAGGTGTCGCGATGCATCGGGCTCCATGGAACCAATGAAATTAAACGCCATATGTTTTCTCTGTCATTTACTGTAGAAACAGCGTGGACAGCAAGACTGTGCTGGAGCGGCTGCAGAGACGTCGCGAGAACCACAACTTTGTAGAGCGGCGTCGTCGCGACAATATAAACCACACCATCACCACACTTTCATCCCTAATCCCCTATTGCGCCGAAGAAGGAGCCAAGCTCAACAAGGGGAGCATTCTACACATGGCCGTGGAGTACATCCGGGACATGCAGGATATCAACAGCGCCTTGAGCGAGGAAAACATCAGGCTTGGGGGGTCCGGCTCTATGGAGCTACCTTCCCACAGGCCGAACCGCCGCGACTCGTCAGTAATTAGCGAGCTAAACACTGCCGTCCACTCTGAAGAAGAGGACGATGAGGAGGACGGAGAAGAGCACGACGACGACGAGAGCGCACTGCCGCTAATGATGTGCTCGTCAGCTTCTACAGCCTCGACGCGGTCGCTGCAGAGGCGGTCTAGAAAGGGGTCCGTTGGCCAGATATCAGCTCCCAGCCGCAAGCGCAGTAGCAGCAAGGCTGCACAGACGGCCGCTGAGGCTGGGCGTGGCGGCGTGGCTGGTGCATGCAAGCGGCCGATGCTGTCAATATCGCCGCCATCGTCCTCAACTTCTACAACGCCGATGTCGTCGCGGACCAACCTTTCATTTTCCTCTACTGGCCACTACCACCATGGACCGCTGCCCGTGTGCATGGCCTCTCCGCCCCTGACTACTGCTAGCACCTCGACTGCCCCTTCGGCAAACACATCGCCTATGGGCATGAACTCTGTCACTGTTGGTGCCTCTTTTGCCTCGACAAATGTGCAGTCAGTTCCGTCAGCCGCAAACCTGCCTCACTTGCCGCCCCCACTCATGGCCAAGCAGAGTCAGCAGCTGCTGCCGCCGATGATGTCGTCCATCAGCTCCATGACCGTCAATGATGCCTCTTCCCTTGTGAACAGGCAGCCTGCGCAGTCGATGCCTAGCTCGCCAAACTTTAGACCTGCTCCTACATTACAGGCGGCACAACCACTGATGGGCGTATTAAGAAACTCATCCGTATCGTCAACGTCGTCTATTGGCAGCCTCCCGTTTTTCAACACAGACGTATCCTCTGTTAGGCATAACCTCCAGCCGCCCAGCGATAGGCATGTACATCCAGTGTACGGCTCTACGACGGCCCCACATTCGCTGCAGTCTACTCCAATGATGCGGCCCGATCCTACACTACCGGACAAATTTGAGCTGCCACCGCTGGCTTTCAGCGGCGGATCTTCTGCACCGTATTTAAGTAGGATGCACTAAGGTTTCCTTGGGAGCTTTTCCCCCTTCATGTTTATAATTTAATCAGCCTTTTTCAAATTCTTTAGACAGACAGACAGCTTGCCATGATACGAGCCAGGGCCGCTCTCCCGGTAAATGCGGTCTTCGCATACGACGGAGAGCTTGGCAGGCATCCATGAGGGCCCCTCGGTAGTCTTGGCGGCTGTATTCTCGTAAATTAGCGTCAGAGCGCGTTGCCGCTTCGCGTACCCGATCTTATCGCCTACTATAGCCTTCAGCTGCGGCACCACCCGGGTTGTCTCGCACTCGCTGTTATAGGCGGGACCAGTGGTGTCGTAGTTCAGTGTCAGGGCCCTCCAAGCATCTGTGTCACCCGCAGGGCCACTAGACACTGGTGATGCAACACTATCTCGCTCCTTTATCTCCGAGAGTACTGGATTTGATTCGACCAAAACCGCCGCAGCCCTGTTGGCTGGCTCTCGTGCGACCACGACAGCCGGTTGTGATGCCGATGCAAGATCCTTTGGTGACACTTTCTGAACGTCATCGACAACGGCTACTGGCTGCAGCAATGGCTCTAGCCTATTCTTTGGAGTAGCTGGCGCTATGCTTTCTGGACTCATGGCTGGCGCTGGCATGGGTCGGTGTCGGTAGAGACACAGCGATCCGCGCCCACATTTGTCCTTGTGTGGGCAGTCAATCTGAGACAAGAGACCAAGCGAAGGAAACATGAAAGGGCGAAATACATAGCATGTTGGCTGCGAAGCTAGAGACACTGTCCAATAAACCAAACATTGGCAAAAGCAAGTAGCCAACTCTCCCTCATGGGGGCCAGTTATGGACTGACCACCCGAATTGAAATAAAACATATACTCGACATTTCATTATTGGTACTCTTTTAGGTATACAGAAGAAAATGTCTCGTATGCCTTGAGGCCAGGTGCTTAGCACTTGCAGTTGGACACATACTTGGTGAGCTTGGCATCCTTCTCCATCGTGGCAATGATGTTGTTCATCATGGGCGCGTTCTTCTTGTTGAAGGGCTCCAGCATCTCGGGCATGTCCTTCAAAGTAACGCGAAGGGCACACATGGTGCCAATGAGGGCCAGATCGACATAGGTAGTCTTGTTGCCAAAGTAGTGGCCAGTGGATCCGTTCTCCCTTAGCCACTTCTCCTGGTAGGCGACGACATCCTTGGCCAGGGTCATGAAGAGCTGGATAAAGTTGGTGCGCGTGGTAGGCTCATTCACATGAACAATGAGCTGAGTCATCTGGAAGAGGTCATTCAACTGGTTGCGGAGCTCCATCTGGCGGGCAACCAGCTGGCGGTCCTGTTCAGGCACGCAGAGGTTGTACTTGCAGACTAGGTATTGCTCGATAGCAAGGGAGTCGGAGAGAACAAAGCGAGTACCATCCTTGTTGGTCTCGACCAGGACGGGTAGCTTGCCGACGGGCTGGTTGACCTTCTCCTGGGGCCACTGGGGAGTCTCGAGAGTCCACTTGGCACCAGTGTAATCGAGGATGGCCTTGCAGGGCTCGGCGCGGCCGGGAGCCTGGAAGTGGCGAAGAGTGTAGATCGACATGGTTTAAAGTATTTGAAAAGCGTCGGCTTGCTGAGTAGAGGCTTTGGAAGAGATGATGGTATTCAGTTGGCAAAATGAACGAACAAAAAATGTTGCTTTTATAGATGGGGTTTGCCCAGCGGGTGCATTCTTAATGCTGTAGGATTAGGTAGTTTTGATAGGGGTGGGAAAGAAGGGAATGTACATGCGTGCCATTTATTGCACTTTTATTGCTAGAGCGAACGTGTGCTTCTTTTTTTAAGGGGGTATGCCTCCTCAGACTAAGCTATGCATCCCCCTTTCTTCATTCTCTCAGTGAGGCCTGTGTTTCCTGCGCGAGTATGCTAGTAGTTGAGGGGAGTACAATCTAAACTGTCATGCATGTTGCACATGGGAGCACATGTACTGCGACCAGCAAAGACGCCTACGGCATTTTATTTTCAGGTATTCGTACAAGCGTGCTTTCCCATGCCAGGATTATTGTCCTGATACCATACCAATTAGAATGTTTGCGCAGCGCCGTCTAGTCCTTGGGCTAGCCAAGAGACTAGTGGAATGTCTGTCTTCTGGCTGACAAACAGTCTGTGCTCTCTCCAACAGTTAGCAAGAAAAAGAGGCAGCGCCCCGTTTGATGGAAAATTAGAATATATTAAATGAATATAAGGGGCTCACCTTCTATGTTAGCCCGATGGCCTAGCCTAAGAAAGCCGCTGTCTGTGCACTTTATTGCTCTTGTTTGCATATCTGTCACGTATCATTGCATATGTTGGCCACGGCGCCCCTTCAGAGACAATGCGCTAGGCGCTTGCATCCTGGTGCTTAAAATAGAACCTATATGAAACCTCATTATTTCCATTATCAACTCGGGTAAAGTCGGCCATTATCCGGGTGTCTTCAAGTTCAATCTGTCCAGGGTTGTCATCACCAAAGATATCGATTTCTTTAGTCAAGAAATGGTACTTGTGCTTGTGTGCACGCCTAATCTCTTCTTTTAAATCTACAATAGAAAGTATTTCATGGTCATCCCAGGGGAATTCTACGCAAGCATCAATGGACAGCTCGATGCTGCATTGTCCATCTTTGAAGTTGACCATTGCTTCTACTATCATTCTAAAAGCTGTGTGATGTGAGTTTTGAGTGGAAAAGCTAATGTAGATAATGAGCCAAGCAAGGTAGAGAAAAAATGGTAGGGAGGAAGGCGAAAAAAAATGGAGCAGGGAAAAGGGGGGCAAGCACCTATCCCGATTTATAGCACTGAAAAACCCATCGAGCATGGCGCTCACATGGGCATAGGCAAAGGGACGAACCACTATTGTAATTCGCCATCAGACGTAGACGTCAACACTGCGTCATTTTGTGCACGTTGGCATCGCCTTTGAGCTCGATTCTCTTTCTATCTATCAGCAAAAAAGGCGCCCTCTTGCTAATAATAGATTCACCACACCACATGCCTTCTTTGGATAGAACATTTTTCGAAGAGCTTTCATGTGCACCAATAGCTTCACTTTGGCCAAGATATGCCATAAACACTCGAAAGGCCATGTTGCCAGTGTTACTTTCAATTGGCGTTATTGTTACCTATTTAGCCCTGGCAAACTGGAGATTGCTAAAGAAGCCCAAGTACTAATACTATAACAGCCCGATTACCAAATCACCTTGAGTTTATGCTCCTTTTCGTAGTGTCTGTCTAATTTTAACTGCGTTCTAAACCACTCTCCGCATAGCCGGCACTGAATCGCTTGCGGAGCGCTAGCTACGTCAGCCGAGTGGAGTCTTGGAAAGAAATTGTTAAAAAATTGTCCGTTATGATAGTAGTTGTAGACAGTTCATTCAACTCTGGACAGGAAGCAGCAGCCAGTACTTTATATCCAAAAACTAACTTTACGCTTGCTACTAGCTGATAGTAGTTTTATTGAATATACACTCTTTGTAACGATAAATTCAAAGCAACAATTGATACAATTGATAGCCCTAGCGTTGTTGCTATTTTGGGCTTAAGGCAGTATATTGTGATAAATCAATTCCTTCAATTATCGCATTATATTGGCAGCTATTCAAGGCGTTGCAGATGCTCAGGGGTGCTGTTGGATAGTACTATGCGGGTTTGGAATAAACCCTATATATAATTATCCTAAATATACGAGCTAAAATAACTAAAGAGATCTCGCACCACTAGTGCCTCGTAGCGCCATATTTAAACAGCGCCGCCATAGTCACTTGTAATCATAATCGCAAGATTATGATCATGGACTCGTAATCGCGATCTGGCAATAGCAGACATTAGAATTGCTGGAGGTTTGACAGAGGTAAAGAGGTTCTTGGCGGCAATAACCTCAATAGTAACAATAATAACAAAGGGAATACTAATACAATAGGCGGTACTATAGTTTATGCAGCCACGTCATCTCCTGAGGCCATGAACAATGATGTGGTGAAAATCTGATTCTTTAGGCGACGTAAACAGATCCTCGCATATCTGGCTCTCGTAGTTTATCTCGGGGTAAGACGAGCCAACAGTGTAGAGTCTAGGGAATTCACGAGGACTTATTATAATACTAGGGAATAGTTAAAGATACTGTTCGCAATTTCGGCACAAATGTCGTTGCTAGTCTATTTTTACCAAAATTCTTGCCACCAATCTGGCATACGTTGCTTTCTATTTCTATATTGAATGCGCACTCTAATTAGAACACTACAACGAGAATGATCTCCATTCAAAGAAGCGAGTGGATCCAGGGTTGTGTTCTTGGTCGGCGCACTTTCGGGCGACAATCATGTGAAGAAGCTTGGCAATAGCTGGCAAACACCTTTTCGCAGGCTGGGCAGTAGCAAGGCGTCCTTGGCGGGAATGGCGTTCCAGGGCGGTTCATCTGTTAAGCAAAACGAGGATGGAAATGTGTGTGTAAAAAGAGAATGTCCAGTATTATTGTACAACTTCAAGGCTGCGTTTTAAATAGAGGGAGAC
The DNA here is from genome assembly GCA_027578835.1 of Coemansia sp. RSA 2050. NCBI lineage: Eukaryota > Fungi > Kickxellomycota > Kickxellomycetes > Kickxellales > Kickxellaceae > Coemansia > Coemansia sp. RSA 2050. The sequence continues at coordinate 30,837 of JANBSU010000026.1, read as the reverse complement.
GACCTAGTCTGGTGATATCATCATCTGATGCAGGCAAGGATGTTGCTTAGCACTATTGCACAATAGACGTCATTTTGTGTTATCGCGCAGAATGAGATGCTATACTGCATAGACCCGACTGTACCCAATGACCGAGCGACGACAACACGGACAGTGGTCAAAGTTGCGCAGAGCTAGAGCCGAGCGACACTCATTGCAGAGGCACAGGCAGCGACAAGGGCGGAGCATGACGCAACGTGGAGATTTCCAGCACACGACGCAAAAGACCCCATCCTCACTCGCTGCCTCGGTCGTACCTGCAGGTCGCTTGCTTCGGATCAGCGCTGCTAGTGACTCGGTGTCAGTGCGGGAGAATGGCAGCAGCTGCGGTATCTGCTCAGAGCGGGAAACGTGGCGGGCGTACATGGCTCGAGTCATTGCTGCCGATCCAGAGCCATACACCGAGTGTGCTATAAATGCCACAGCAAACGCCAGGTTGTCGTTGCTGCCGCCTGCTGGCTGGGTATCGCCACTGAGGATCTCGCTCATCAGCGTCGCTGTCTCGTTCACCAGCTCGCCACTTCCCTCGCTGTCCTCGTCCTCAAAGCTGTCTTCATCCTCGCTGCTATCGCTAGTGGCACTTGCCATGCACACATAATCACAGTCTTCCTCGTCATCAGAGTAGTCATCAGAGCTGGCATACTCTCGAATTCCAGGGCCACCACTGCTCTCGGGTGTGCTGCCAGATGCATGAAAGGCCCCCAGGCTATGTCGATAATTCTGGCGTAGTGGCAGCGCACGAGGTAGGTTTGGTGGTCCTCGCTTGGTCTTTGTAGCGTAAAGGAAAAGTGCCACTAGCAGCGCCCACAGGCCGGTAGACAGTTTGCATATGGAGTCAATGCGCGTATCTTGCAGAAACGTCACCAAGTCCATTGAGCTGGTAGGCACCATATCTGCAATACCTGGCTCGTCTTCTAAATACACCACCATCCCTCTAGCGCTTTTAGTAGGCTGCAATGCGTCCACGGCACCAGAGTCAATTCGCGACGAGGGCTGCAGGACGCTATCAATGTACTCGTCGAGGGCTGTGGTGCGGGGCCGGCGCATCGCCCCACATGCCCGCGTGAATCCACCAGAGCGAATATTCGAGCTGTGCTGCTTAAGACACGTGCTGGCCATATCCAAGATCTCGACGCTAAAGTCCCTGCGCAGGTCTGGGGTCAGCGGCAGACATGTGTTCTGATCCAACTCGTACAAGGAATCGTCTTCCGCGTCATTGTTAATACCTTGGAATTCCTCGTTGCGATACACAGCCACAGGGCGCGCAGACGCGTGGCGCTTGGGGCGAGAGCTAATACCCAAGCGATCGACGGTAATGGCTAGCCAACGTACAGCAACGGTAACCGTCACAATAGCCAGCGACACGGCAAGCAGCGCCATAGATAGCACCTGGACAAATGGGTACATGCTCTGAGGTGAGGAAGAGAAATGTCGCATGCTAAACACAAAGTGATGCAGCAGCAGCATATTAGCCGCAGCGGTAGGAAGCAGTCGCCACTGCCAGCCACTAGGCACAGCGACGAGCACATGACTAAGCATCAGCTTCTCGACCACGCTTAGCAAGGCCAGCTCATGGATACGCACAGAGGCGCCATAAAAGTAGTACAGCGACATGCGCTCCACTACTCCGCCAATGTACTCGTAAGGCGCACAGGGGCTGCCTTCCAGCCGCGCCACAAACACGTCAATGCAATCAAAAATACACGAGGCGAAGAATGCCTCCCAAACCGCTTGTGCTGCTGTCACAGGCCCCAGGCCCCACCACTGCTGAGCCTCCTGAGCCACATGCCCCACGGGTCCTGCCATCCACCGCACTGCCGGAGCTTCGTTGCTATCCAGCGCCGCGCATATCCGGACTAATGCCCGGAGCAACAGCGCGTGTGCTGGAGCGTGTATGGCCACCCGCGCCAGAGCCCCCACTGGCCGCACCCTCTGCCGGCGCACCAGCATATGGATCCGGCTAATTGCGTAGCCAAATACCAGCCCACACACAAAGTACCGCGATGCAAAAATCCCAAACAGCTGAAGCCCCTCCGATGTCGGCGTCATTGCCGCCTGTCCGCTCACGTTCGGGGGCGCGGTGGTCGTGGTGGCTACCGGAGTTGATGTTGCTTTTGTCGTGCTGGGGGTAACCTCTTGTACTGTAGCGGCAGCGCTAGTCTCCCACATGCTAGGGAGGCCTACCAAAAAGTCTACCAGTTGGTTCAGCGGCCCTCCCAGCCGGAACTCATGCAGCTGTTGCCACACGTCGGGCGAGCTCATTGCGAAAATAAAGACAGAAATGCAATAAATGAAGAAAAGAATGACAGGTGAAAAGTACAAAATAAATTAGAGGCTAAATACGGTGAAAAAGAAAGAAAAAGAAGTAAGACATGAAACAGAGCTCGCTAAGGTGCGTAGGTGCATCGGCCTTTGCTCAATTGAGTTTTATGCGCGGCGGCGTCATGTCACACATGGAGATCACAGCGAAGCAGGGTATGTATTCGAGTTCTACGCATCAGATTAGCTCAAAGAACCAACTATGCCCTTGATCCACTTGGCAGGCCTTCTAAACAAGTTCCTCTGCTTGCCCCCCAACTTGGATGCCTTTTTGCCCACACTATTTGCTGGCTCCAACTCGCATACGGTCGAGCCCGCACTAGCCAAGCGCTGCTGCATTCTTACGTCGCGCGACCTCGTGCTACGCATGGGCAGCGACAGATACTCCTGCCTCCATTTGGACTCCATATCAGCTCTCTCCCTTGGCATGCCCGGCGAGTGCTCCACATGGCTCCATCCAACCAGCGAAAGCCCATCACACTCCTCCTCTTGCGCTTCGCGCACATACTGCTCGGCGAGTACTAGTGCCAGCCCCATGACCTGCGATTCAGTGAAATCCTTGCGCGGGCGTAGCGATCGCCAAGTATCTCCTTCATAGCAGCTACTTTGTGCTGTGCAAGAGACGCATGACCATTCGCTTTGGGCTTCGTGGCGGTTGGCGGCAAAGCTGCGTGTATGTAGCAATGGCATTATCTCAATGTAGAAGAGAAACGAGAGTAAAATGGGCGGGGGCTAAAAGAGCAGTTGATGTATGATAGAAACCCAGTGAAACCGAGAACAGTAAAAATTAGATATTCGCTAAATAGCCCTCTGTGATTCCCAGGTGCCATGGCTTTTATATCTGTGCGTAGGGACTAGGGACAGACGAGTGTTGACACCATCTTGCGTTTCGCTACAAAGAACATGTATTGTGCGGGAGGTATCCTTTTAAAACGCCCCCCTCTTCCCTCTGCCGCAATAAACAGCGACTCTGCACTTAAGGTAGCTCATAGGAAGTTCTGAGAAGCCACCAGCAGAGCAAGCAAAACAAAGATTCGGGGGAGGGGAGCTGTCCCTCCGAACTGTCCCTCCCTTGAATTCCTTTGAGGTTGCACCAAATGCGTGGTCTCGGGCTGCGGAGGATCAATGCACTACCTCTCCCCCCTTTTTCACAGCATCTAGAATAGGGAGATTATTCAAGCCTCTACACGCGACGTTGGTCATTCTGGCTCGCGGGCCCAAGCACGTGGGACTCAGAAAGCCTAGCAAAGAGGAAACTGCTCGGCTGACTAGATGAAAATCCCGCTAACTGCGTGCTCACGTGAAACCCAAGAGTGGGACTGTGCTTGCAGAAAACCGAAGAGACAAGCTTTTTCCTTTTCTGCATTCATTTCATCTCGGTACTAAACTAATTAACTTTTGATTGCTCCACACATGGCTCTAAAGATATCGTTGGTGCATCGCGCAGCAATAGGGGCTATCGCCATTTACATGCTAGCCGCCGTGCAGCAATGGACCGAGCTCAAGTACCTACTCAAGCCCACTGTAACGCTGCTGATTGCATATCCGACAAAGAGCGGGTCTAGCTCAGGGATATTTTGGGGCCTCTTGTTCTCAACTCTCGGCGACATCTGTCTGATGATCCCGCGCGACGATATGTTTGTCCCCGGCCTGCTGTCATTCCTCGTAGCTCACATCCTGTACACTGCGTCGTTCCGTAATGCGCCGCCGAGCTTGTCGTGGACAGCGGCTCCCTTTGGAGTGTATGCCGCTGCTATGATGGCTGCGTTGTATCCAGGTGTAGCGAAGGAAGAGGTGGTGGTGCAGGTAGGCGTCGTTGTCTATATGCTGGTGATCTCGGGCATGGCATACAGAGCGTCGCTGTCGGGCAATGCGCTGCTGATTATTGGCACCCTGCTATTCTGCTTGTCTGACTCTATTCTGGCGTGGGACAAGTTCCTTCACTCCTACGAGTGGTGCGAGTTTGGCATAATGATTACCTACTATACTGCCCAGCTGTGCATCGCCATAGTCCACTCGTAGCTTTCACTGCTAGCAATGCTGAAAGGGAATGCTTTTCTTTTTTTAATAGTACACGGAAGCAACACGTAGAGAAAGTTTTTTTAGGTAAGGGCAGCAGACGGGGGGAGACAGTCACTTGGCACTCGGTAGCGGTATGCCTGCCAGTGCCAGCCGAGCAGCGCCACCGGTGGAAGCAGCAGCGGCGGCCATAAACTCTGATTGCAGTATCAATAGCGGGTCCTGTCGTACCAACGTAAAATAATACTGTTCGAGCTGTTCCTGAGTAGCAACCAAGTGCCAGCCCATCATTCTCAAGATCTCGACCTCGAGCGAGTTAAGCTCCTGCATAGACACACCGCCGACCTTCGCATAGTGCAAATTGGTGCAATACGCATCACACAGGGTCTTGCAGGCAATGGTAGCCGCCGTAATGATAAAGCGATGAACAGTGAGCGAAGATATGGTAAACGACGGATTCCTCTCGCAAATCCGATCCACGTAAATAAGCAACAGCAGCAGGCACGCTGGCTCCAGCGATGCGTACTTTGATACCCGCTGCAAGTAGTCGTTAATGGTGATGTTGGGCGGCGCTCGCGAGTGAAATCGCGTTGGCTTTTGTTGATGCCCCAGGGGCAGTCGGTCATTGTGCTGAACTACTCGCGAAAACATGTTCGCTACTAGCTGCGTCAGTCGCTCGATATCTGCTTCGAAATACGAGTCCGGCATTATGGTGACCGCACTCATTATCAAAACTACTAGTACACGCAGCTTTCCTCCGTCTCCTGAATTTTTGTATGTAATCCACTGGCGGCTTGGAATCCAAAATGGCTGCAGAATCTCAATCCAGCAAGCGCTTAGAAAGAGTAGACTTTTGGAAATTTCCAATAATACAAAAAAGAAAAAGAAAAGAGAGTGAAGGAGAAATTGCTATTCGCACAATAGTCGATTTTCTTTGAAAGAAAAAGGAGGCGTAGTCTCTGAAGGCAACACGCTTCATGACGCAAACACATGCATGCCCCTCCTTCCCTAAAAGACCCAACTTGGATGGGTGGGGGTCAAGCCGACATGCAGCACACGAGCCATGAGCTTTGGGTCTAATTGGATCATGCAAGGCCATAGAAAAAGGGATTACCGCCTAAGAACACAGCTAGGAAGGTGGAAATGTCACTTGTGAGCTACTCCAGCAGACGCTGAGGCAGCACTATTGCCAGTGCTGCTGCCATGGCGAATAAACTCCAGCACAGCCCTGAACTCGGCCAGCACCTGGCGCTCGACGTGCAGCTGGTCTCTCGCCAAGGCGCCAAACATAGCCCTCAGATCGCCCTCACGGTTCACCTCAAAGGCCCTGAGATCCGCCGCCAGCACCCTATCGACCCTCTCAGCGCGCTGGCGCTTGCTATCGGCATCCGACTTTGCGACATTGAACTCGGCCAGGGTCTCCTGCACTTGCTCCGGGTTGATGTGCGATGACGACCGGAGCACAGCAACCGACTGCCTCTTGCGCTCCAGCTGGCGCTCGGCAACCTGGTGCTCAGTGAATATGACCTGCCGATTGTTCAGCGTCTTTTGCACATAGTCGCACGCCACCATGTAAATGTCCTCCACAGCAATAGCCCGCGACCCCTCCATATTAGCTTGCGATTGTGCGCACGATCCAGCGTTCAGAAAGCACTTGCCCAGCCGCTTGAACGACCTAGACAAAGGCGCACTGTGCTCGATAACCCCCACCGATACCAGCCTGGTCCCGACCTCGCGAAGGTCGCCCGACAGCCGGGTGCGAGCCCTAGCCATTCGTCCGTGCCATCGCCGAGTCTCGCCAATGTTCTTCTGGAACACCTCCAAGTTACCCGACGTCTGCTCCAGCTCCAGCTCGAACGGCGATGGGTTTGAGCTACGAGCAATCCGCTGCTTATTTTTGCTGCCCCACGAAAAGAACCCGCCGCCCAACCCCGACCCCTGCGGCGACATGCCCAGAGCACCAGGCGCCATAGTCGAGGATGTCAGCGCCGGGTTGAACGCAAAGGGCGCCTCCACAAACTGCCGCAACTCATAGTCCTGCTGCAGGATAGGGTGCTCCGACACCCGCTTCAGCCACTGTTGCAGCAGCAGCACAACGAGCCGGTCATTGTGATAGTCAGGCACGTACTTTGACACCGTCGTACCGGACCCCAGCGTCGGCACCAGGCACTCTGGGTACGTCGCTCGCAAGTGCGCCTCTAGTCGCTCAAACTCGATCTGGTTTCTCTCCACCCCCGTGTATTTGCGTGCCTTGTAGTTTGGCATGTTTGTCACCAAATCAAACGTGTAGTTGGGCGATCGCTTGGACCGGTCCACTATATGCCCAACCGTGAACGACAACAGCGGCCGCGGGCCCCTTGTCGGGGTGTTTGACAGCGTCGCGCTATCGCCAACAGACTGTGAGGCGTATTCGCCCTGACTGTGCTGGCGGTCACTAGCCTCCTTGCGTCTGTCAGGGGTGCTGTCGGTGTCATCATCATCGTCACCATCACCGTCATCATCGCTCTGCGCGGGTGACGGCTCCTCCGCCTGTCTCGCAGGTCCCCATGGCTCTGCTTGCTCGGCCTCGTTGCTAGAAAATGGATTTACAAGGTCAGCATAGGGCGAATTGCGCATGCCATCTGGCACTACGGACTGCTGCTGTTGCGGTGGCGGCAGACGATGAGGGTCGATTTCATCCTCGTTAAACATTGGCGCCAATAAAGATACAAAAAATAGATAGAAATAAAAAGTAGGAAGCGACAAAAATAAAATAAAATCTTTTTCAAAGAACGGGAGAAAATGCAGGAAAAAGAGGCGACAGAAGAGGAAGAGTGCGTTTTGCTACAAAGGGAGAAATTAAAGCTTGTCATGCAGCGCTTGGCATAGTTTCAGCTGTAGGCCTGCAAGGGCCGCTTGCACATGACAGATATCGGCTGGCTGAAGCGCTGAGGAGTCGACCACATTTTCCATCTCCTCCAGCAGTCGCCGCAGCCGCTCCGGCGCACTGGTTGGGAGGGGAGGAGATTCTGGCGATGTTTCGCGGCTAGAGTCAGCCGTCACTGGCCTGGGCCGCTTCGCACGCTTGCGCTTCTTGCTTCGCGGAGTGCTGCACGCCTCGTTCTCCCCCACCACGGGCTGAGGCATAGCCGATGCGCACGAATCCTCTACCTCCATGATGTCAGCCTGGATATCCGTCCCGCCTCCGCCAGAGTCCTCGCCAACACCGCTGTCGTCCCCCATCCCACCATCCAGACTGCTCAGCAAGCGCCTCGCCAAGGCAACCAGCTCAGCCGAATTTGAATTTGCAAGTAGCCCCACAGAGTTGTGGTGCCCCGCAGAGTTGTGGTGCCCCGCAGAGTTGTGGTGCCGAGACGCATCGACCATGTCCAAGCAACTTTCACCCCGGTGAACGTTCTCAAGGCCGGCCTTGCTATCGCCGATATGGAAAAGAGCCTTTACCAGAAGCAAGACAGCCGTCCGCACACAGCAAAGGTCGCTCTTTCCAAAAGATCCCAAGCCGTCAAGAAAATGCCTCAGCAGCCGCTCGCAGCTCCTATAGGCGTGCAATGCACTAGACCCGATGGTTTCCAGCACAAAGTGTTCCGCCAGAATATCCCGCCACGAGTAAAGCCCCAGCGACAAATCCGACGCCATGCAAGGCACGCCAGACAATAGAAGCAAATGCGCCGTCATGTAGCGATACACAGTGCCAACAGAGTCGTCGGGCGGGTTCTGACAGCGAGCCAGCAGGTGCATAAACGTAGCCATGTACTCTGGCGAAAGCTCAAAGCTGTCGCAGCTAAGCATGTCGTAGATTGCGCTGTAGCTAGCTCTCCAAAACAGCCCGCTGTCCCAGGCATTACACTCGCATATGCTGGATCGACGCAGAAGCTCTTGCAGCAGGGGCGGCGTGCGGTGAAACAAGTATGTAAACGACCTGACTATGACGGCAAACAAGCCTGCTCTAAGGCGGTCTTCAAACAGGGGGACCCATGTCAAAGCTGACTCCAGCGCACTCACGAGATACTCGACCAGTGAGCAATTAGAAAATAGGACCCTGCTGTTCCTAGACTGTAGATAACGCGAGATGGCACACAGCATCGCAGCAAAGTCGCCCATCTCGCGAGGGCTGGCAGACTCTGATTTCGGCGCGACTGGTAAGGATAGTGGAGCAGAATGTGTGGCGTCCGTATGTCCCGACTCCCGTGCTGGTTGGTCGAGGCACTCAACCTCATCGGCAAACCCACAGGCCTTGACCATCCCCAAGTAGGTTGGCGAATCCAACGCGTATCTAAAGACGAGCTGGTAGGGGTCATCCGAATGATACTGGTCTTTACAAACGCCAAGCGCCAAGTCGAAGCTTATCTTGTCCACCTGCGTGTCGAAGAGACTTGCGTTACCGAAAGTACCTGGCGCCCATTCGATAGCGGCAAAAAGCTGTGTGAATTGCGACTCGCTATCCACACAGTATCGGCTTAGAATCTCGGACAGGTGCCGTGTGATCGCCTGGTACAGCATCGAGCGAGGCACCAGCGTGATGGCCGATTGGCCACAGCGCCTGTTGGCGTCCAAGGAGTGAAGGCCAAGGGTCGTCGCTGCTCGAGCGTAAGCAAGGACGAGCTTTTGAATGGTCTGGGGGATCCGGCTCTCACCATGACTACAAGCAGGAGTACTCACTCCGCTCACTGCGGACGAAGCCTCCAAGCGCCCTAGGGCCAGGGCAACTACATCGCAAAGCTCGCCATACGATTTAAAGTCGCTCTCGCTAGCAATTCCTTTCCAGTCCGAGCCACAATCCAACGTGTCTGGCAGACGGCGTATAGCCAGTCCGCTATTGATAAACGAACACATAGCACCCAATATCAAGGGCAGAGTCGGACTCGTGGTGCTCAATCCGATAATATATCGACACATTATCTCAGTGTGGTCGCCAGTGTACTCAGTGTCGGAAGAAAACGGACCATGTGTAGTCGACAGACCCTTACCGTCGCTGGCAGCCAGGGTCGTAGTGCCAATAATCATCTGTGGAATGACGAACCGTGGCACCTTATCCTCAGACAACACAAACTGGTTAAGCAAAGCGGCCAGCACTCGAGCAGCAATCTCACGCACAGCTAGATCGGGCTCCTCTTCGAGCAACATTGGAATCCCCGTGACAACATCAATGTTGCTGCCGATTTCATCGCCTAGCGCATAGACCAGCGTCCCCCAACATCTCACACACGCCAAGCGCACGCTGACCGGCTGCCGACCGGTCTTTAGAAGCAAGACGATGGGGGTGAGGATCAGCTCAATACACTTTTTGCGCCGCAGCTGCTTCGAGTGGTAAAACGCGTAGATCAGGCACCGCCACTGCATTAGCGCAGCGACCAGCACTTGCGAGTCAGTCGAGTTGAAGCACTGCTGAACCACCTTGAGCATGTCGTTGAGTCTGGTCCGGCAGTGCTTAGCGAAAATCGCCACGTACATGCCCCACACTCTCGATAGGAGTACCGGCTCTCCGCGGTCAAACAGCTGGCGGGAGAGCTCCAAGAAGCCGTCAAAATTGGCCTCCAGAAACTGCTGCGCCTGTGCGTCCATCTCGGGCCCATGCATGTCGGCGGCTATCCAGGGAATGTTCTGCCGGATAACGCTGTCAGCGTTCGTGCGAATGCTCCGTACGGGGTTAACGATACAGAAGAATACGGGGAGCACCCAGAGATGGAACACTTCGCGCATGGCTGCTGGGGTGCGCCGAAGCAGAGACTCTATGGCAGCCAGGCACTCGAATTGCACTGAAGTTGACGCCGAAAACGCAGACAATACCCGGGAACACAGCTTGGCAAGGTCGGGAATCAGCGGCTGGAACGACGCCGGTGGTGCTCGCAGCATGCTGATACACCACACGCTGGCCTGACACACGGGCTTGTCGGCCCTAAACTGAGCCGATGTCCTCCTAACCATTGCTACCAATAGGGCACCTACCCTGGCGGCGGGGACTGCACTGCAGACGGAGGCAATGTGCAAAATACACCCCAGACACTTGACTGCTACAAGGACCACTTGGCGTGAGACACCTTCGTCAGTTAGGTCGCGCTCCACACAGCCAAGCAGGCGCTCCGTGTCCTCCAGACAGCCAACGAGCTTGGTAGGGAATTTGGCTGACAGGCCACAAAGCTTATTGTAGATAATCGCGCCCAGTGCGTTAGCCGGCTCGCTATCCAATACTAGCTCATGCAGGCGCTTGACTGCCGCAGGAAACGCCTCCTCGAACGTCTGTGGTGCTTCGCTGCTGGCAACTGAAGGAGACGCCGATGGGCTACCAAACAAAACTCGCGCGGCGGGCTCGAGCATAGCCCGGCCATTGTGGCCAAACCGGCTGTCAACACCGCGGTCGCCGTCACTGCTGGGATGCTGCTGATCACTGTCGCCCAAGGTGCTGCTGCGTTTGAGAATGCCGCGCGAGTACGGACGTAGTCGAGCTCGTGTCGGTGACGAATGGGGCGCGGTTTGTGAGTGAATTTCTTCATTGCTGGGCGAAAAGTGCACTCTCCTGATAGCACTGGGAAGCATGGAGACGGGTGCCGGCGTGCCATTTGGTGGAGTGACCAACAATGACTGCGAATTGGTGGCCCGATTGGTTAGTGGTGTCGCTGGTGGTGGACTACCACTGCCACCGCTGCTGCTGTCTGAGGCCGAATTGGACATTCTAACAAGAGCCAAAAAAAAATAGAATAAACAAAAATGGACGAGTCAACGCAAGAGAGGAAAGAGCAAGCTCCTGCACCTCTGATCAAGTCGACAATGTCCTCTGAGCCAGCAATCGCGATAGCAGCTCTCTTGTGTTTACGCTAAAGGGGCAGTAATCGCCCCAAATATTAGATCAAAGCAGAGATTGCCATCAATAGGCATGCTGTAGTTATCGGCTTACATCACTCGCCTTGTGACCCATGATATCACCTGAGCCATTTTTTGGTTCAAACTCTCGTTGCATGAAACCACCACATGTTTTTTCTTTTAGCCTTCCACTTTCTTATACTTTAGTACCGCAACATGCCACGCTGCCAAGGAAACAACACGCTGCTACCCTTGCTGCGCAAGCTATCCGAGAGCCTGGGAGAGCAACAGGCGAAGAACGAGCTGCGGTGGCTGATCGAGCACGCCCGCAAAGATATAGGAGACTGCATCAGCACACACCAACACATAACAGCGCAGAGCACAGGCTACAAGAGCGCACGACTGTGGCGAGACCAGCCAGCGCGATCGGCAGACGAAATCCAGCGAGACAGTGAGCGACTTAGCTCGGTGCAAAAGGCATGGCTACGACACGCTATCTCCGATCGCACCGAGCGACATAAGCCACTGCAGTATATAATCGGCGAGCAGCAATTCGGCAAAACAAACATCATAGTGCGACCGCCAGTACTGATCCCGCGGTGGGAGACAGAGGAGTGGGTACTGCGGCTAGCCGAGCTCATAAACTCGCATACCGACAGTATTCGAGAGTCGCATTTGCAGCAAGGTTTAGGAGACCCGCGACCGCTAAACATACTCGAGGCGTGTACGGGCTCTGGGTGCGTTGCTCTGGGATTGGGGTGCGAGTTGACTGATAAGTCGGCGCGAGTGTTGGGTGTGGACATATCTGACGACGCTCTGCGGCTAGCTATGGACAATCTGGCTTTCAACCAAATGCTACTGGGCAACCACGTACAGTTCCGCAAAATGGATTTGCAGCAGCCAGTTCATACGCTTCCTGGGCAGCTACGATTTGCTGATGAGGAAGTGTCGGCTGGCTGGGACATGATAGTGTCTAACCCACCATATGTCACGCCATCAGAGTATCGCGATCTGGATGCCGATGTGCACGAATGGGAGGACATTCGTGCCCTGGTGCCATTGCCTCCGGGTACGACCGACCCGAAAAATGTACCAAGCGAGGACTTGGACCCCTCAGGTATGTCGTTTGTTGTGCAGTTGACCAAACTGGCAAAGGAATTGGGCTTGGCTAGTAGGGATCGAGGCGAGGATGTGTCGCTGCGCTTGGACTCCTTGCCGCGACTCGTGGTTGAAATAGGCGGTGCTGATCAGGCCCAATCGGCCCGTCAGATAATGCACGACCATGGCCTAAACTCAACAGAGGTTTGGAAAGACATGGCCGGGACTGACCGAGTAGTGCTTGGCTACTTTAAGTGAAAACGAGTTAATCAAGAAAAAAAAAGTTCTCTAGAAAGGGAAGGCTTTCCTAGATAAATATCTGCTTTAGCCAGACAAACAAGTGGAAATAGAGAACTTTAATTCTCGCTCGGGAGTATCTCCAGCGAGGTGTGCTACGCACTGCTTCACCTTTATACCCCCAGCTGGCCAAACTTTAAATTCATAAATCACATACTTTCTTCGTCTGAAAACCCTTCCTCTGATCCGTTCTGGACAGGAGCAGCGCGTGCTCTACCATCGTGGACCTGCGCGCTGCTCTGCCCGGTTGCAACATATTATGCCTAGCTAACTTACTAATACTCATTAGCACTGCGGCTACTTTTTTCTCTCAATTGATTTTTTTCCATACTCTACCACCGGCTAGGGCTCGGATCCCCCCTGCTGTCAGGCTTCCAGTTTAAGTATCTTGTGCCTGATCAGTATACCATGTTTACCTGAAAGTCTGCTCCTTCCTTTTATTCAGCCTTGTCGATTTTTTTCTACCTCCAAAAAGATATTTCAGCGATTTTTCTTTTTTAAACATTGCTTTCCACACATATCCCACTTTCAGGTGTTGGTTTTTACCTCTTGTGCTGTTGCGAACTGGGCCAGCTCCATTACTATAAACGAAAAAAACTATATAAATAATAATAGGTGTTTAATCATAAGGAGACATTTGTAAAGGGAGGCAGCCGAAGCTAAGCCTATACACTCGCTGGTGGCAACGTTTGAAAGACTTAACACTTGGATATAGGGGTACAAGCAATTATGAATGCATAGCAATTGAGAAGGCATCGAAACGAACTACTTTATGTAGTAGCCATGATCTAGAACATACACCATGCAATGGTCACTATCCATTCATTATACTTCAAACTAGGAACAATACACAGCCGAAAAGAAGGACTACTAGAGAGTTTATTAGGCACAATATGGAGAGATACATATAGAAGGCATTCAAACTTTGGCTACAATTACAAGCTTAGTGGCGGGGAATGCACTTGGCAGGCTCGGTGGTAGGGGCAACCGAGGAGTAGGCTGGAGGTGTGGTTGGAGCAGCCGAGCTAGCAGGAGGAGCAGAGCTAGCAGGGGGAGGAGCGGAGCTGGCCGGGGGAGGAGCGGAGCTGGCGGGAGGAGCGACAGTGTGTGTAGCAAGGCAGCTGTCGATGAACGAGCCGCTGAGGGTGTTGAGGAGGCTGACGGGGATGGCATTGGGCAGGGCGCGGAGGAATGCATCCGAAGGGTTGGCGGGCAGAGTGGTGGCGCCACCAAGCAGAGACGAGAGGGCGGCAGCTTGGTCAGGAGTCAGGATAGCGCCAGCCATGGGGAGCATGGGGTCGGCCTTGGCCTTGATGGCGGGCCAGTTGGCCTTGACGCAGTCCAGAGTGGACTGAGAGGTCCAGTCAATATCAGCTGCAAGAGCAGCGATGGCAAGGGCAGCAAAAGCGAGGATAGACTTGGTGAACCGCATGGTTAGAATAGCGCCGAGGTGTTGGTATCAAAGAGAGCAGAAAAATGTTACAAGGAAGAATCTTGGTATGGGTGACCTAAGGAGAATTAGCTGCTGTGGACGGGCAGGACCGCCCGACTTTTTATATGCCTTGGACTGCTAGAAATGTGATACTAGCAAGAGACCTTTTGCGCGCCTCATTCTCCTTCCACCTGACTTTCTCTCTTACAAAAGAAAGCCGTCGAAAAGCGATTCTCGAATTCCTTTTTTGTCTAAACACATGCTACATGTAACTGGTTTATTGCAACAAAATGGAAGAGGATCCACATTTCTACCAATAACAAGAACGTAAAGGGGGCAGATCTGCTTGCTCCGCCTGCTCCGTGCCCGCCTGATTCGCTTGGACTGCCAAGCGCACGGAACTGAGCGGGTGTAACTGATGTAAGCTTGAGTGTAGATGGAATGCATTGACATCTGAAAACCTCCCCCTTGTCGCTCTGTCGTTTGTGTACCCCGCGTGTGCAAGTAAGAAGCACTCTTGTCAATCCCCCTCTTGAGCATAGGTCGTGTTCTGTATAAGGATACTGTGCCGATTCCGTGGAAGCATGCTCTGCTCTTTTGAACAATAGCTCGGTGGAGTTTACAGCAGTACGCGGACACCGAGCACGCTATATTTAGCACTGTATTACAACTACCACGTATGCTGGAGCATGTGAGTATGGCAGCTTGTTTTGGCTGATTGGTTGGTGCCATCTTTGTGCAATATTGGAGGTAGCAAGATTGGCAACAGCATATCAAGGGGGAAGGCAGCGATTAGTAGACACATTCACAAGCCTCGTAAGCCGGCGATCGACAAAAAGAGAAAAGCCCCATGTGTAACACCAAAGATCCACCACCGCTCCGGCTTGGTACTTTATAGCCCTTGCGCTGATTTACCAACAAATACCTGATTTAGAGACGAATGGAATTGAGTAACAGAAAAATTAAAATTAAGATCGACAGAATGTCCAGTTTTACTTGACCAGAGACAGGAACTCCTCGCGGGTCTTGGGGTCCTCACGGAAGCGGCCCAGCATGAAGCTAGTGATGGTCTGGCTTCCGGGCTTCTGGACACCACGCATAACCATGCACTGGTGGCTAGCCTCAATGACAACAGCGACGCCCTGCGCTTGCAGAATCTCGTTCAGAGCAACGGCGATCTGCTTTGTAAGGCGCTCCTGGACCTGCAATCTGCGGCTGAACATCTCAGCAATACGAGCCAGCTTGCTCAGGCCAAGCACCCGGCGGTTGGGAATGTAGCCGATAGAGACCTTGCCGCAGAAGGGGACCAAGTGGTGCTCGCACAGGGAGAAGATGCTGATATCGCGCACAATGACCATCTCCTCGTGATCCTCGTCAAAGAGAGCGTCGTTGACTACGTCGTTCATGGACTCTTCGTATCCCTTGGTGAAGAACATCAGGGCCTTGGCGTAGCGCTCGGGTGTCTTGAGCAGACCCTCGCGGTCAGCGTCCTCGCCAATGCACTCGAGCAAAGTGCGGACGGCATCGGACATCTTGGCGAGGCGAACCTTCTTCTCATCCTCGGTCTCGCTGCGGCGCTGCTCGGTGCCAA
The DNA here is from genome assembly GCA_027578835.1 of Coemansia sp. RSA 2050. Lineage (NCBI taxonomy): Eukaryota > Fungi > Kickxellomycota > Kickxellomycetes > Kickxellales > Kickxellaceae > Coemansia > Coemansia sp. RSA 2050. The sequence continues at coordinate 15,244 of JANBSU010000026.1, read as the reverse complement.
CGCCTAGTTGGGAAAGGAAAGAGCAAGTAGTCGGCGGTTTAGTTCATGAATCGCTGGCGAATTAATGGCAATGAACAAGAAAAGTACTGCGTATAAGTTGGGCAGTAAACGGGCATTTTCCAAAGGGGGAGGGAGGCTTGAGGAGAAAAAAGGGACTCTTCTCGTGGAGCAATCGCTACCACGATTGGTGTCTACTTGGTCCCTCGTATTCACGTGGTGCCATTTGTCAAAAGAATGGCTGCGGCAGGGCGCAATTGCCGGCCTAGAGATAGTGTGTGTCAGTGAGGGGCGAATGGCGATACTTACTGGGCCAGCTGAAGCCATTGAAGTTGATGGGGTACTGCTTGGAGACAGCCTTGGTCTGCGCATTGGGGGGGGTGTCAGAGGCAGGGAAGATGGAAGGAGTCTGCGGGCGCGAGTTGTCGATGGTGTATGTGCAGGCGCTGCACAGAGAAGTCGGGCTCATGATAGACTCGACCTTGCTGCTCAGATCGTTGGTAAGCTGCAGGGGCTGGACGGTGGTTTGTGCCTTCATTTTTAGCAGAAGAAAAATATGAATGGGGTTCGCGGGAGAGGAAGAGAGAAGCGCTAGCTACAGTAGAAAGTTGTTAAAGAAGATGAGCTGGGGAAAAAAAGGGCGAGGGGAGTGGTGCCTTTTTATCTTGATTCTGCACCTGTCGCCTTGTTGCACATTCACCGCAGAATGGGTTTCTCCCCTCCCCCAACCGTTGCTTATCCGGACCGCTTGTGCACCCGCATTGACTTGCCCCGTGGCTAAGGAACGTGCATGGCCGGTGCGAACTGATAAAAAAGTGCTTTATTAGCTTGACCAATTTGGAAAGCTGGAAAAACAGGATCAAAAGTTGCTACGCGCAATAGAAAATACCTGGCGCTCTGCGGATATACGGCACGCGCGGGACCGAGCAGGCAGTGTGGGAACAGCGGGGAAATAAAAAAGAGCTTCGATTTTAAGAAAAACTGGTATTGGAGTAGCACCAAAGCACCAATCTTTGTTTTTCTCAAGACCGCAACAAAGCCAAAAGTGGTAATGTAATTAGCAACCCTTTTCCAAAAGTGTGTGATGTACAAGCGTGAATCGATTTACCCGCCAATCTTTGCTTTGTAAAAGCACTTTTATGGAGTTCTTTTTTGTGTTCAACCATTAAGGCAGATGTCTTGCATGTGGCAGCGTGGCGATCTATGCAGAGGAAAGTAAATAAACGTACGATAAAGCGGCTGTGGCAGTTGTTGCTAAGTCTGGTAGACACGTTTTGCGTGGTGCCTAGTCGACAGGACGCAAGGCACGGGACCCGGGCGTAGAGCACAGCCGACACCAGACCTGGCTCTTGGTCATTTGTAGCCAGGAATTCCGGACAAGACATCACTATGCAGCCAAATGGCCGATCTGCTCCTGTGCTAACTCTACTTGGATATTGACTAAATAGCACCTTTGTTGTGCCAAAAAAAACTTGGATATTGACTACGTGTTGCATTCTACGGATGCTCCGTGCCCATGTGGAAACTCCCCTCGGATGCAGAGGAGCGAGTCGGGTCTACACGAAAGACGGTTAGAGCGAACCGGTCCAAGCTGGCCTCAATTCCTAGCGACAATGCCAAGCCCAGCCTGGCTGTCCCAAGGGATAGTGCTCTCTGCAGCCGAGAATTGCATCATACACAGCTTTTATTATGAAAGAAATCCAAATACTGCGTTCATGTGCTAGCCGCCGCTCCGCCACCCTCTTGCTTAGCTAATTTGAATAGCGCCACAGCTTCCGGCATATACGACATTAGCAGCGCCGTAAGAGCCAGCACAACGGTCGAGAGTCGACTGCTGCCGCCCGAGCTAGACGCCGAAACCCGGTCGCTAAAGATAGAGAGCAGAGATGCGTACAAGGCAACCCATCCAGCCCACTTGTTCTTCAAGAACAGAGTGGCCATCGAAGAGACAAATGCAACCATGTAGTAGATGCTGCCATCGCCATTGCTCGTCGCTGGCGTGTATGGAACTACATCGGCGGAGCGCCGTGGGTCGCCCGGGAATTCCTTACGCGCCATGTATCTAGATTGAAATCGAATGGACAACAGAGAATCAAATGCCGATTGAAAAGAGAGAGAAGAAGTGGCCCCGCCGATAGCTGGAGCTAGTAATCCCACTTTTACATCTGAGTAGATCACAGCTCGTCACCTGACAAGAGGGGGTGAGCTCTTGTCTGCAGGGGAAGCGTGTCCCCTCTCACTTGCCCTTCTTGGTTCTCCCGATTTCAAATTCGCTATACAATTTGCACTGTACCACCACCACCAACGTCACCTCTTTCTCACTATTTTGCCTATATATGGTCGCCGTCTACAACTACGGCTATGTCGCCAAGCTCATAATTATCGGCGACATGGGTTGCGGCAAGAGCTCTTTGCTTCGCCAGTTCACTGAGGATACCTTTGTAAGTACTCCCTATAAACAAGCTTCTCGAGCATATACACACATGCCTCTCCACCTAGACGTGCTCTCATTCCGATGACTTTGTTGTTGCGAGGGTTTGGAGTATAGAGCGAAAAGACAAACCACACTATAGGCGTCGAGTTTGGCACAAAGATAGTCGATGTCGACGGAGAGCGAGTCAAAATCCAGGCCTGGGATACCGCTGGACAAGGTTAGTCTCGCCATCCACCGTTGTCTAAAGACTGCGCCTATTTCTCTAAATGCCTTTGTTTTCGGGTGGCTTTGTTTTTTTATAGAGAGATTCAGATCGGTTACGCGGAGCTACTATCGCGGCTCCATAGGGACGATCTTTGTCTATGACATCACCAGTCGAGAGTCCTTTGAAAGCTTGGACAAATGGATGATCGATGCGCGCCAGCTCACAGCCCCACACTCGATATTCGTTCTGGTCGGTAATAAGGCGGACCAGGAAAGTAGGCGCGTGGTGTCTGTCGAGGAGGGAGAAAAGTATGCCCGGCAGAACGATATGCTGTTTGTCGAGGCTAGCGCCAAGACGGGAGAAAAGGTGGATTCGACTTTTTTGACGCTGGCTTCTAGGATTGTACAATTGGTTAAGGATGGGATTGTTGACCCGATGGCACCGGACTCGGGCGTGCAGAGCAAGAAGCCTCAGGATGCCCTTGCTGCTGCGTCTTCAGTGCCTGTGGCTAAAAACAATCCGAGGGCTGTACAAGTCAATTCCGAGGGGTCCTCGCGCTTCTCCTTTGGCACAGGAGGGTGCTGCTGAACTTTTTTTTTCTTTTTTAAACTTCATTTTTTTGAGACATACACTTTTTTTCAACCTTTTCTTGGCGAAAATGTTTGGAGACTAGTCTCCCATACAATCCAAAGCGCAATGCTGATGATGCAGTAGCTGGCGATTGGCTGGGCTTTTTATTTGCATTACTAAGTACTCCTCTCCCTTTTCTTCCCTGCTATCTCTTACCATGGCTGAGACACGCGACCCGCCCGCCGCAATAATTTATCCGCCGCTGGACATTAAAGTCATTGTTGACAAGACAGCAGGGCATGTAGCAAAGTCGGGCGATGCCTTCCAACAGCTGATCCGAGACAAATACCAAGGCAACGCAAAGTTCTCGTTCATCTACCCCAACGACCCGTACTATGCCTACTACTCACACATGGTAGAAAAGTACAAATCTGGCGACACCGCCGACACACCCGTGGAAGTGGCAGAATCCATGGAGCTTGACGCGCCTCCCCCCGAGGCACCTGAGCGACCCGATCCGTTTCAATTTGCCCATGCAATGCCTGCGATATCAGCGCAAGATCTCGACGTCATCAAGCTGACAGCCCAATTCGTTGCTCGCAATGGGCGCCAGTTCATGACTATGCTGGCGCAACAAGAGTCACAAAACTACCAATTCGACTTTATGTCACCCGCGCACTCGCTATTCCCCTATTTCCGCCGGCTAGTCGACCAGTACACATTGGTGTTCTTCCCCACTACAGAGCTCGGGGACAGGGTGGAGAGGGACCGAGTGAACAAGTACCAGATCTTGGATCGCGTTAATCGCAGGATGAAGTGGGAGGCGTTTGAAGAAGAGGAGCGCCAGAGAAAGGGGAGAGAATCAGAGAGGGAAAAGGAGGCGTTTTTGTCTATAGACTGGCATGATTTCGTCGTCGTCGGCACAGTGGAATTTGTCGAAGAAGACGCTTTTGTCGAGCTGCCTGGACCACTGCGGCTGCAAGACTTGGCTGCCATGTCCCTAGAAGATAAACACAACTCGCGCGCTGCCGCTGAGGGAGAGGCTCCCAAGACCGTGCCCATTCAGCCCGCACCTATACAGCCAGAGCCTATACGGCCTGCGTCTGCACAGCCAGAGCCCGTGCGGCCCGCCACTGCGGCCAGTAACGAGGACGATGAGGATGATGTGGAGATGGAGACAGACGAGGACGACGTCGACGAGGAAATCGAGGCCGAGCGCAACCCCAAAGCACAGATACAAGCTATCGGCCCAATGAAGATCCGCAAGGACTATGTCCCGAACCTGCGGCGCGGCCCGCAAATCGCCAAGGTCACGCTCCAATGCCAGCTCTGCAACCTCCAGATCCCGGCCTCCGAGTTTGAGGAGCACATAAGGGTGGAGCTCATCGATCCCAAGTGGAAGGAGCAAAAGCTTGTTTACGAGAGCAAGCTGCGCGACAGCAACCTGGTGCAGGAGGGAATGGACATTGCCCGGTATCTCAAGCAAATGGCCACACATCGATCAGACAACTTCAGGGGAGATACCGCCGAACCCACTGGTGCGCCGCCAGTCATTTGGGATGGGTATTCGTCGACGGCTGGCCAGGCCACAAGACGCGCTCGCGAGAACATGTCGGCCGAAGACCAGGTCGCCGCCACGCATCGCAAAATGGGCTTGCGCGACCCGCGCGACACCACGCCGCAGATCGGGCCTCAAATGGGGCCGCCAACAACCAAGCGCCAAAAGAAATAAGTGTATTTCAGCCCGAGTATCAACAACCCCCAAATATATTAGAAACCCTAAGCGCCTACATGGCCGGTCTTTGCTGGCGGTGAGGCCGGCTCCTGGCCTTCTCCTTGGCTCTGTCGACAGCCGGCTCCAGCACGCCCTTTTCTGCCATGGCACGGGCCAGCTGGTAGACGAACGGGATGAAATTGAGTTTCCTCAGCGAGTTGTCAAACCGATACCTCGCAAACTTTCCATTCTCCAGATCCACCAAGTGCTCAAGCTCCGCGCGCTCGCTATTAAGCCCCGCGATCCTCGACTCCACGTCCCCAACGTCCTTCGACTCCTCCAGCCGCAGCTTTTCCAGCTCCGCCATCAGCACCGAGATATCCCTGTCGACGCTCGAGATCTGCTGCGTGAGCATCTTGCGCCTATCGCCGATAACAGCCATGAGGTTGAACCGGATCTCGCCCTCCTTATACTCGCCCATCCTCTGCTGTATGACCTCCCCCACGCGCTCCAACCAATCCGCCGAGTCCCCGTGGTCAACAGGCCCCCTACTAAGCCCATCCAGCTCATAGAGCCGGCCATTGACAGGCACGTAGCTAATAAAGTGAAACAAATCGTCGTCCTCCCCGGCCGGCCGCCGGGCCTCATCGGGGTCAGTTAGGAAGGATTCCGGGCGCACAAAGGAATTGTGTACCTCGCGAATCTGGTCACAATTCGTGAGCGCCAACCCACGCATGTCGGGAGGCAGGTCCGAGGCAAACGACCGAAAGTTGGTCAGCGTCTCGCCCAGCTCTATTTCGCTCTCGCGATTAAGCAAAATGGACAAAATGGCCTGTGTAGCACATGCGTTTTGTATTATTTGTTGCGCAAAGAACACATCGTTGTTGTCAACCACCTTGCCAGCGCGCTGCTGGGACCCGGAGTGTGAAGCTGTGCCTTGCCATTTGAACAGGAATATCAGCCCGTACACCGGCTCCATGCCACGCAACGTGTCCGAATCCAGGCTGTAGAGCTCTTCTACTTGTACGTCGCGGACGCCCATGTTGTGAATGAGCTCTGTAAACACGCCAGGGTCGCTTTCAATCAAGCACCAGTTTCCATTCTCGTTGCTCATTCTCAGAACTGTATAGTGTGGTTTTTTTAAAAACAAAATAGATAGAGCGTGGAAAAGAAGTGAATGATTTCAAGAAAAAAAGGTGAGCAAAACACGCCACATGGACAAAATCTCCCAAGTATTAAAACATGATCAAAGCGTGCTGTTAGCAGCCAATATAGTTTGATGTTAGTGGGCAGCTTAAAAGAAATAAAAGTGTATGGCGGAGATTAAGTATTTACAAATGTTCTAGCATCAATCCTTCCATGAGCGCACTCAAGTGGGGAAGCAGCAGCTTGAAGACGCTCGTAAGCGTAGCAATGACCACATAGGCTGTGCGACACACATCATGCTGATCACACGAGACAAAGGTGTCGGACTTTGCAAAGCACGGCAAATTGGGAGTAGCAGCCGAAGTGACCGGCGTATCCTCAGGAAGAGCAAACCCAGCCCTATCCAAGGCATGGCGGTGATTAAAGGCCCAAACTACCAGCCACATACAAGCTGCACTAACGCTAATCGGACACTTGCCTTGCACAATAGCCATGCTATCCGCCCGGTCATAGATGCAAGTGGCGGCACGAGCCATCCACTGAGGAAGCTCCAAGACAGTGCACCAGCGCTGCAGAAATTCCGAGGGCTTGGCCCGCTGAATCATCGTGTACTCCTTGTCCAGCACTTGCTGCATCAGCTTATAGTACATCCCAATCTCGCGCTTAGTGACGTTGGCCGCTGTACAGATTTCGGCAAACGTGCGCGGATACCCGTGGTTCCGACACAGTATAAACATTAGGGCCGCCAGTATGGCTGGACGCTTGCGGACTGGCTGCCTGTTCTGCACCTTCTTCATGGCCTTGACCTGGTCATAAAGCTCGAGCGCCTTGATCCAAATATCCTCGGGCACCTCGAGCGACCTCCAGTTAACTACCGGGTTGTCCTCAGCATCAGCGGCAGCCATGCCATCCAAGCTGCTGCTATTGTCGTCCCTTGCGCTCCTTGGACCCGGCACAGCGGCAGCGGCCTTGGCGCGATGACGCCGCACCGGCGTGTCACTGTCCTTCTGATTCGTCGCATCCGTAGCAGTCGTGATCACACCAAGATTGCCAGCAGCAACGGAGGAGGCAGCGGAGGCTCGGGAGGATTTTCGCTTGTGAGAGCCACTCCGCTTCTCGTCATCTAGATTAGCAGTGGCAATCGAGGGGCTGCTATTGGCCAGGCGAGGCATTGGTGGCAGCGGCGGAAAGCAAGTGAGTGCACTAGTCTGAGACGAGGAGGAACAAGGCGCAGAGCTAGCACCATCAGCTACCAACCCAAATCCCGCGTATCCACAGACAGCCGACATCCTGGGCATAACAGCGCGATTAGCGGCATCAAACGCTTCGGCATAGGGGTCCAGCTCGTCGTCGTCCTCGTCCTCCTCGTCAAACTCATCTGCCACCGAGCGACCCGACAGCGACGTCAGCACGGCAGCAGCGGCAGCAGCGGCAGCAGTCGGGTGCAGCCGCAAGCGCTTGCCAAATGACTGACTCTTGACAGATAATGCCGATGACGGTGATGATGATGATCCAACGTCGCTAAATGAAGCAGACGAGGCCAAAGACAGCGATGGCGGCGAGGAAGACAAAGTCCCCGGACTATTGTTTCCGCATGGAGCATAACCCGGCACGGAGTCTGGCAGCGAAGCGTTACGGTGCATGTCGTGCGCAGAAGTATCGCTAAGCACCACTTGGCCCAGCAAATGCTCGGAGCCCAGGGTCGACCGAATATAGTCCCCAGACTTGTCCGTGCTCATAGCGCCATGAGCGACGATAGGCGGGCGCGCAACAAAAATCTGCGGGCGTATATCGTCGGTCGCGCTCTGCAGAGCACCATTGTGTCGCATGCTATGGTAAACAGCAGGCCGCTGCTTTCCGCTCCTGTCATACGCAAGCGCAGACGCATGAAAAGGCGACGTTTGTGTGTCACCCGAATGCAGTGGCGAAGGCGGCAAGCACCGCACATACTTTGCATGCCCTCGCGCAGATTCGCTGGCCCCATGCTCACCACCAGCCGCTATTTGCTGTCCCCCTTGGTCAGCAGAGCCTGGCGACTCGCTCACCTGCCCAAAATACCTAAATACCGAAGGCCCATCATTCTGCGGCGGGCCTAGTCCACACTCTTGTCTCCACAACGCCATCTCAAAGTCGTCCCTGCTTTGGCCGGCAATGTGTGCGCCTCCACTAGGCCTGGCTAACGTAGTAGCGCCGTACTCTGTGTCCGACCCACTACCTAGCGGCTTTGTGGGCACTGGGTTTAGTAGCGAGTCTACGCGCATGGCCACTGAACCCATGTTTCTAACAGTCACTATAAAGGAATAGACAAGAACAAAAAGGTGTAACAGACGAGCAAATAAGAGTGTAGAAATACAGTTAGAGTACAAGAAAAAAAACAAGGGAGTTGAGGAAGAGAGCTGGCAAGCTTCCCTCCACCCCACTGGCAAGCCTGCTTTTATACATGCTTGGGTGGAGTCAGTCCCCCCAAAAATATTCACAGGACAGGTTATTGGCGCAATCACATTAAGCGTCAGAGATGCGCAGCTGGAAACATCGCAGGTTCCAATGCCAAGACAAGGCAGGCAGAGATTGCCATCAACAGAGCAAGAATCGATGTACCTGATAAATTGCCACTAATGCTTGAGATCTTGAGTATATATATATGTAAGGCTAGGGCAATATATTCATACAAGGAGGAATGGAAGAGAAAAAAAAAGAGCCGAAGAAAAAAAAAAAGAGAATGAGCGGGGTGGTGGGAGCTTCTTTTTAAGCGTTCCCCTCTTCTCAAGAGCAAGGAGCAAATAGCTGAGGGGATGAGAAAGTCGTGGGCTGTGAAGAAAGGAGAGGGGAAGGCTCTTTCACTTTGCTAGGCTTTGGCTCTCTCCTCAGGGCCGGCCAGAAATACACTTTCCCCCCGTTGACTGCCAGCTTGCTAGACTGTAGCATCCTCGCGTGTTAGCATGCGTCTGGCTCCAAAAAGAAATACAAAGGAGAAACGCCGGCCAACTGACCCACCGCTCAATCATCCCACTTTCAAAGTGGCAAAGGCAATCAGCCGAGGACTTTGCGCAAAGGAGAAGGAGCTATAGTGTTCTCGGACTAATACAGAAAAAGGGCTAGCACAGTTTAGTCGACGCAAAAGCCAGGCTCTTTCCGCAGCCCTCGGGGCGCAGCGACAGGAGCTGGAACGGCTGGCCCTTGATGTCAAAGTACACACCTACACAAGCAGCAATAGAGTGGAATAGGCGATTTAGAACATGTCCTGCCTCAACAAAACGGAGCCTAAAGGGATAACTAGTTTCCTCCCTCCCCTTTTTTTGGCGAGGCGCAAGTCACCTGAGTCCTGGCACTTTCCTGGTTCACAGTGAGCGCTCTTGCTTACCTTCAATAAAGCCAGACATGCGATTCATGCAAATGTAATAGAAGCCCTCGATGGTGAGCTCAGCCCTGTCCGGCCTTGTGTTGACAAACGACTTTTCTACAGTTCGCATCAAGAGCAGCAAGTGGTTAGCAAGAGAAAGCACATATGCATCGCGGAGAGCTGCGGCTGCTTCGTCAGTTACCTTTCCAGCGCATGTAGATGTTGTCTTCAAGGAGCCGCGGCATGCGCCTGCCACACAACAAGGACGGCCACTTGCACAAAAAGGCATCGGCAGACGAGTCAGCGGCGGCCAATGAGGCAAACAGCCGCCAGTGCTGCTTGTCATTGTCAGCAGACGCGCGCCACTTTCCAGTCAAGGGCGTAAAATTTTTAAAGTCGACCACCTCGCCCTCCCAGAATGTCACCACGGGCATGGGCGTGTTTGGCACGTTGATAGCCTTCATAATCCCGGTCAGCCGCCCATTCTTCATGTCCACTGTATGTACGGCCACCTCAACGTCCCACTGCTCCTTGCCCACATCCGGATTCAGCCCTCTGCCACGACGGAACTGCATCTCCGCCTGCGCTATGATTTTTTGCACTCCGACGTATTTCATCCCAGGCTGCAGCAAGGAACAGTCCAGCGGACGCGCAGCCACAGTGTGCCTAGCCAGCCACGCCGCTGACAGCCGACAGCTCATCCCAGGACCCGTGCCGCCGCCCTGGCTGTCGCCATCATTGGCTGCCCCGTTCTTGTCGTGCCCGCGCTCATGCACAGGTCGGCGGCGGCTCAAAAGTCGGGGGAAGCCGTCCTCATCGTCGTCATCCATCTCGGGCGTGAGCGCAGTGGGGTCTCTCGTCTGCCATACTTCCATCATAGCGCGGCGCGCCTCTTCAGACAGGTGACTGCGGCTGACGGGCGGTGGTGGCGGCGGTCTCTGGTACCGCGGCAACTGCAAGCGATCGACTCTATGCACGGGCACTAATACCGACACCGGTGCAACCTCCAAAGCCGGGGACGGCTGGTTATACCAGTAGCTGTCAACGTCATTGGAGGGAAAGTGTTGCCGCATCGCCACGTCGTTAGCACCAGCGCTCTGAGTCGATAGCACTGCACTACCAAGGTACCGCGTACGCTGGTCACGCATAAACCTCTGTCTTCGCAGCTGTCCGAACTGCTCCAGCGCCAGCCGCACCTGCTCCTCCCCGGCGTCTGTGTGCTGCTCTATAGAGTCAAGATCATCATCTGAGCTGTCCATTGCACCCCGACTACGTTGCCGTGGTGGAGTAGGCGGGTGAGCTCGCTGGTGCGATTCAAGCACAAACGAAGGCTCATCGGTGTCAGAGTCGCCCAAGCTTGGGCGGTGGTGGTGGCTAATTGCCAGTTGCTCACCGGCTTCTTGCGGCGCCAGTGGTGCAAATAGCCGCCGCCGGTAGCTGGGACTCTGCTCTCCAAATGAGAGTCGAGGGCGTCCAGGTCCCCACATTCGCTGACTGCTACTGCTATTGTCGACGCCTTCTCCGACACGCATATGTATTGTTTTGTGTGTTCTAAATTGAGCAATCCACGCAATTGAAAAAGTGTGGGGGAGGGGAGTAACAATACAAAGAAGGGAGACAAAAGTCAAAGTTCAAGGGCTACGGCTTTTTATGTTCGTTCAAACCAGGGATAAAAAAGAGGGGAAAAAAGGTGGAGTAGAGGTGAAAAGTTTCTGGTGGTCACCAGGCTTAGCAGGGCCTGTATTGGATGACGGCTCAGCTCACCCGTCATGTGGCGGGGCCAGCTCGGCTATCTCGCGTGGGATTCGGTTGTGTGGCTTGCTTGTACTATTCCAGGCTACTACTTTTGCGCCAGTTGGACCTTTTTCATATAAAAATCTGTCAGCTTCCACTTCTGGACTGTCCATCACTTTATTTCTTTATCATCCATCTGCTTGTGCATTTCCTCCACTTCTTAGTAACGATGCTAGTGCTAAACCAGGCCCTAGAGTGGCTATCGGACACCTACCTGGGCGGTCTTCCCATTGACCGCATAGCAACCGTGGTGAGCGTACTCCTGTCATACGTGCTGGCGCACCTGTTCCGCCGTATTCCGTCGACCAACCCAAATGCCCGGCACCTCTTCTCAATCGTATCAACTGTCCTCCTATTCGGTTTGGTGCAAGAGCAGTATTTGGGGCTGATGCACCTAACAATCGGTTCTCTCGTAATCTACGCCCTGATGCGGCTTCTCCAGGGCTCGCTGATGCCAAAGGTCGTTTTTCTCGTTGCCATGCTACACATGTCCTACAGCCAACTGCGACGCCAGTGGGTCGAACAAGCTAGCGAGGACAAGCAAGTGTCGTTCGACTACACGGGTGCCCAGATGGTATTCGTCATCAAAGTGACTTCCTTGGCATTCTGCATATTCGACGGCCAAAAAGCCAAAGAGGCCGCTGCGTCCTTATCTGCGTATCAACGGAAGAACGCCATTGCCGCGGATGACACGCCCTCGCTGCTGGAGTATCTGGGCTATGTGTTCTTTTTCCCAGGCTTTGCCGTCGGCCCATCCTTCGAGATGTCGACTTACCGCCGCATGATCTCGTTCGACAGCACCGCTCACCGCCGCCAGCTCAATACAAGCGCCTACACGACGCTCCTAGTTGGCTTGTTTTGGATGGTCGTCTACATTGTCTACAACCCCACCTTTTCTTTCCTTTACCTGGCTACCAGCGAGTTCCAACGCAAGGGCGCCATCGCCAAGGCCGTCTACCTGTGCACGGCGGGGATAGTGGCCAGAGCTGCATACTATACGGCGTGGAAGATGAGCGAAGGCGCCTGCGTTCTGGCCGGCCTGGGCTTTGACGGCTTTGATGAGTCGGATGGTTCCGCGCGCTGGATGGACATCTCCAATGTACATATAGGCTCGGTCGAGCTGGGTACGAGCATCAGAGAGCTTATTGACGGGTGGAATATTGGCACAAACACATGGCTGAGGCACCACGTGTATTTACGTATCATGTCGAACACACAATCAACGAATCATGTGTCGCAATCATCGTCGACAGCTGCCACTGCCCTGACCTTTTTGGTTTCCGCCTGGTGGCACGGGTTCTACCCAGGATATTACCTGACCTTTGTTATCGCCGCATTCGTTTCGAGCGCAGCACGTACATTGCGTCGCAACTTGAACCCGCTTGTCGCTCAGACTAAATCGGATAATGTCAAGCTTGCCTACAACTTTGCTGGCTGGGTGTTGTCAAAGTACACTCTGGACTTTATTGTCTCTCCCTTCATGGTGCTCACCCTTCCACTCAGCGTGACCGCTTGGCGCAACAACTATTTTTCCGTGCCTATTGCCGTCGTTCTCATACTCTTGGCCTTTAATGTTCTGGGAGCCGGCCACTATCTCCGCAGATATTTAGTGGCAAAACAAGCAAGTGCCAAGATTTAGCTTGCTGCTACGTCACGATTTCATCCGCAGCTTGCATGCACCACGAAGCACGATCCTAGCCACATGTTTGATACACAAGACAGGTGAATAAATCGTGTGAGCAATAGTCGATGTACGTCTAATTAGCAGTGGGTATTTGTAAGCAATGGATGACTCTATTTACTCTCAAACTGCTGAAAATGTTATGTTACAAATACGACAACTCGCCGCTTCTAAATCTGTCGTGTGCATTGGGAAATAGTGTTAAAAGTCCATGATTGATGGAGGTCGGGATGGTGGTGGATAATCCCGATACGCCTTTGCTCCTTGTACTCGCTCGCCAGCCATTGTTTGCTGTAGACGCAAATGAAAGTGGCTCAGCGCTGTGGTTGCCTATAGACCGGTCTAAAGAGTAATGGATGAGAGCCTACTTGTCACTGACAAGAAACACAGAGGTCTAGCACATAGCAGTGCTTGGCACATTACATAAGCCTAAAAAATAGATATAAAAGGAAAAAAGTTGAGAAAAAAGAAAAAGACACAACAAAAGACCATTGATACTCGGTAGTTGAGAGAAAAATTTCTCTCCCCCAACAGCAAACGGCAACAACAGAAACAACAATGAAACTAAAGGTCCCATCCACCCGGAATAAAAAAGGCGCTAGCCACATGGGCTGCAAGACATGCCCCCTCCCCCGCCACAGCATGCCAAAGAAGGTTAAAAATCCATTTTTCCATAGGATATAGAATCAGGTCAAATTTAGCAATCTCTTTTTTTCTCCTCGTTGCTCGAGTTCAAAGTTCCACAGCAGTGGTAAGCTATGCATCACAGGAAACCAAATTGAAGAAAGTGAGGCAGAGCGGGGGGACAGAACACTTTCATGTCTCCCGCTATCTGGGGAGACACATGTGGAGAGAGGGAGCAAAAGTGCAAGCCGAGGCAATATCAAGTGCCGAACCACGCTCCCCCACCCCCCAATTCTTACGGCGACTGCTTACGTGCACCTGCCTCGGCGCTTTCTCAGCTGACAGCACCCCCATCTTTAAACAGCGGCTCTTGTGCGGCCATTCATCCTCCCATTCATCGAAAGTTTGCGCCGATAGTGCCATGTGTCGACAGCAATGAGCTTAGCATTTATTGAATGCGAAAAAGACGGCGTTTGTTAGACATGCCACTGCGTGTATGCCTGCCACTATTGTTGTACGCTATGGAAAATGAGTCTGGCAGATACTACGATGACCGGCTCTATCCACTACAAACAGCCCAGCTTGCTTGCGCTTGAGTCTTGCCTTTTAATACACGAGACAAACCTTACCTCCAAAAGCAACAGGAAACAGGACTTTGGTTCTTTTTTAAAAATTGGTGTACATAGTTGAACAAAAACTATTGGAAAGACCTGTTTAACAGCTGCCTCCTTGAGGGCATGGAGACGCATTTCTGTCTTTGAAAAGTGTATCCGAATGTGCTGCCAAGCCTTATTGCTCCACTGTTAGCTGCGGTGCATGGTGGTTTCCAAAGAAAGAAAGGCAAGCGAGACTTTGTCTTTGCCCACCAAAGAAGAGCAAGTAGAGCTTTGGGCCAATGAAAGAGAACGCTTGTATAAAGGAATGGGAGAGACGGGTTTGGCCGCAGTGTGCTCCTTTGAAAGCGTAGAGACTTGCTTTTTGAAGCAGCTGTTTGCGCTGCTCCTCTGCTAGTTTGCACCAAGAGCAAGAACACCTTTGCATCTCTATTGCTTCTTTCTTTCCTATAAAACGCGAGCTGGGCGCCTTTCCTTTTTTGTTTCTTCACCATACCTTTACTCTTATTTGCACTCTCTGCCCCTATTAAAAATAGATAATATCGAACCTCAAGCACCAGAAATGAGCCAACTACCGGTACTCAATAGCTATGCCGAAATTGAGAAAAGCGTTGAAAAAGGTTGTTATGAGGGGTGTATGGTGTTTGTCGTGCGCGAGTGTGTTGATGAGGCTCCTTCTATTAAAATATCTACTGAGCTTTATAATTTTTTCAACGATGGACAAAAATGGCTGCTTGCTCTTTACACAAACTCTCAAGGCATTGACTCTGAAAACAAACACGGTTATATTATAGTGGAGATTTATTCCAAAGAAGCAGAAGGTATTGCCTCTGAAATCACTAAAGAGCTTGAAATAATGGACGAATATATATCAGCAATTAATAATCAGGGATGCGACTCAGACAATGATCTATAGGCATAAAATAAACACAGCCAACAACACTAACACAGTCATACCTAACAGTTTACTGGAAAGCAAACAAGCTCTAGCAGCCAGCCTTTTTAGCTTTAGTGTTTATCAAAAGTTTGCTGAAAAGAATACACACCCATCTTGCTCTATTTTAAGTAGCTGAAATCTTGTCTACTACATGCGGATCAGAGGAGTATGTTAGAGCTTATATATGC